>JAVIAB010000073.1:49871802-49999302 GCA_032433765.1 Megaustenia siamemsis
CTTAACTTCACCCCATCACAATAAAACAGACTTAACTCGCCCCATTGCAAAAAAATAGACTTAATTTCACCCCATCACAATAAAACAGACTTAACTCGCCCCATTACAAAAAAATAGACTTAATTTCACCACATCACAATAAAACAGACTTAACTCACCCCATCATAATAAAACAGACGTAACTTCACCTCAACACAATAAAACAGATTTAACTCGCCTCATTACAATAAAATAGACTTAACTTCACCCCATCACAATAAAACAAACGTAACTTCACCACACCACAATAAAGCAGACGTAACTTCACCCCACCACAATAAAACAGACGTAACTTCACCCCACCACAATAAAACAGACGTATCTTCACACCACCACAATAAAACAGACTAACTTCACCGCACCACAATAAAACAGACGTAACTTCACCCCACCACAATAAAACAGACGAAACTTCACCCCACCACAAAAAAACAGACGTAACTTCAAACCACCACAATAAAACAGACGTAACTTCACCCCACCACAATAAAACAGACGTAACTTCACAACACCACAATAAAACAGACGTAACTTCACACCACCACAATAAAACAGACGTAACTTCACCGCACCACAATAAAACAGACGTAACTTCACCCCACCACAATAAAACAAACGTAACTTCACCCCACCACAATAAAACAGAGGTAATTTAACCCCACCACAATAAAGCAGACGTCACTTCACACCATCACAATAAAACAGACGTAACTTCATCCACCACAATAAAGCATACGTAACTTCACGCCACCACAATAAAGCAGACGTAACTTCACACCACCACAATAAAATAGACGTAACTTCACACACGACAAGAAAACAGACGTAACTTCACCCACCACAATGAAACAGACGTAACTTCACCCCACCACAATAAAACAGATGTAACTTCAACCACCACAATAAAACAGACGTAACCTCACCCACCAAAATAAAGCAGACGTAACTTCACCCGCCACAATAAAACAGACGTAACTTCACCCGCCACAATAAAACAAACGTAACTTCACCCACCACAATAAAACAGACGTAACTTCACCCCACGACAATAAAACACGTAACTTCACCGCACAACAATAAAACAGACGTAACTTCACCCCACGACAATAAAACACGTAACTTCACCCCACCACAATAAAACAGACGTAACTTCACCCCACCACAATAAAACAGACGTAACTTCACCCCAAAACAATTAAACAGACGTAACTTCACACCACCACAATAAAACACGTAACTTCACCCCACCACAATAAAACAGACGTAACTTCACCCCAAAACAATAAAACAGACGTAACTTCACCCCACCACAATAAAACACGTAACTTCACCCCACCACAATAAAACAGACGTAACTTCACACCACCACAATAAAACAGACGTAACTTCACCCCACGACAATAAAACACGTAACTTCACACCACCACAATAAAACAGACGTAACTTCACCCCACCACAATAAAACAGACGTAACTTCACCCCAAAACAATTAAACAGACGTAACTTCACACCACCACAATAAGCAGATATAACTTCACACCACCACAATAGAAAACAGACTTAACTTCACCCCACCACAATAAAACAGACGTAACTTCACTCAACCACAATAAAGCAGACGTAACTTCACCCCACCTCAATAAAACAGACGTAACTTCACCCCACCACAATAAAACAGACATAACTTCACGCCACCACAATAAAACAGACGTAACTTCACCCCACCACAATAAAGCAGACATAACTTCACCCCACCACAATAAAACAGACATAACTTCACCCCACCACAATAAAGCAGACATAACTTCACCCCACCACAATAAAACAGACGTAACTTCACCCCACCACAATAAAACAGACGTAACTTCACCCCACCACAATAAAACAGACGTAACTTCACCCCACCACAATAAAACAGACGTAACTTCATCCACCACAATAAAGCAGACGAAACTTCACGCCACCGCAATAAAGCAGACGTAACTTCACACCCCCACAATAAAACAGATGTAACTTCACATACGACAATAAAACAGACGTAACTTCACCCACCACAATGAAACAGACGTAACTTCACCCACCACAATAAAACAGATGTAACTTCAACCACCACAATAAAACAGACGTAACCTCACCCACCACAATAAAGCAGACGTAACTTCACCCACCACAATACAGCAGACATAACTTCACCCGCCACAATAAAACAGACGTAACTTCACCCGCCACAATAAAACAGACGTAACTTCACACCACCAAAATAAAACAGACGTAACTTCACCCCACAACAATAAAACACTTAACTTTACCGCACCACAATAAAACAGACATAACTTCACCCCACCACAATAAAGCAGACATAACTTCACCCCACCACAATAAAACAGACGTAACTTCACCCCACCACAATAAAACAGACGTAACTTCACCCACCACAATAAAACAGACGTAACATCACCCACCATAATAAAGCAGACGTAACTTCACGCCACCACAATAAAACACACGTAACCTCACCCACCACAATAAAACAGACGTAACTTCACCCACCACAAAAAAAACAGACGTAACTTCACCCCACCACAATAAAACAGATATAACTTCACCCACCACAATAAAACAGACGTAACCTCACCCACCACAATAAAGCAGACGTAACTTCACCTCACCACAATAAAACAGACGTAACTTCACCCACCACAATAAAACAGACGTAACTTCACCTACCACAATAAAACAGATATAACACACGCCATCACAATAAAACACACGTAACCTCACCCACCACAATAAAACAGACGTAACTTCACCCACCACAATAATACAGACGTAACTTCACCCCACCACAATAAAACATATATAACTTCACCCACCACAATAAAACAGACGTAACCTCACCCACCACAATAAAGCAGACGTAACTTCACCCCACAATAATAAAACAGACGTAACTTCACCCACCACAATAAAACAGACGTAACTTCACCCACCACAATAAAACAGACGTAACTTCAAACCACCACAATAAAACAGACGTAACTTCACACCACCACAATAAAACAGACGTAACTTCAGCCACCTTAATAAAACAGACGTAACTTCACCCCACCACAATAAAACAGACGTAACTTCAGCCACATAATAAAACAGACGTAACTTCACCCCACCACAATAAAACAGACGTAACTTCACCCCACCACAATAAAACAGACGTAACTTCACCCCAAAACAATAAAACAGACGTAACTTCACCCCACCACAATAAAACAGACGTAACTTCACTCCACCACAATAAAACAGACGTAACTTCAGCCACCATAATAAAACAGACGAAACTTCACCCCACCACAATAAAACAGACGTAACTTCACCCCACCACAATAAAACAGACGTAACTTCACCCCAAAACAATAAAACAGACGTAACTTCACCCCACCACAATAAAACAGACGTAACTTCACACCACCACAATAAAACAGATGTAACTTCCCCCCACCACAATAAAACAGATGTAACTTCACACCACCACAATAGAAAACAGACGTAACTTCACACCACCACAATAGAAAAGAAATCTCCTATCACAAGTCAAATGCACATTCGTTGTTATTACTGATCAAACTAGCAGCTAAGAACGGATGGAAAACAAAAACAAACACAAATTATATCAAAACTATTTTTTTTAAACTAACAAAATATAAGAACATTTACTTGTGGCAGAGCTCAATTAAAGAACGATACATCTTTACTCACGGTAGTTTCTTATTCTTTTTTTCTATTCTTTATTGACCTTCAGGATCCGGGGAGGAGGGGGGGGGGTTAATATTTTGTGATCTTTTGTTCTTATATTGGTTTCGGTTTGGTTCACTACAACATCATACGACACGGTATTGAATGGTATATATAGAACTGTATGGTATAGTACATTATGTACATTACAGTTGAAGAATATAAATACACGCAGAAACACACAGGTGCGTACTGAATGGCAAAATGGAAGCATGTATCTCAACATTACCACCACATTTCCTGTTTAATGACATTGTTCAATATTCATTTCGCGATTATTTATGCGATCAATATTTCAGTATTTAAAAAATCTTTTTCCAACCTTCTATATTTTAAAGCCTGTCTTTTTTCAGCATTCATAAATGATTTTCATAAACATAATTTGGTTGGAAACAAATTATATAAAATGTATTAAAATCAAAGCAGTAGACACGTAGTAAACGGTAAGGGATTCTAGGAAGGGAACATAGAGACATAACTAAATAAAGGACAAGCAAATCAGAATTTGGTTAGAAACAAATCATATAAAATGTATTGAGATCAACGCAGTACAAACATTGTAAACGGTAGGGGATTCTAGCAAGAATGCTGCTAAATACAAGGGACAGTCATGTAGAAATAGTAGAAGAGAACAACGCATATAAGGACGATTGACAGCAGGTTAAAAAAAATATTAATCGAACATGAAGTCTGAAAAAAATCTAATATTATGTAAGACAAGATAAGATGATAAAGACAAAGATGGATAATGTATGACGGGGTGCCCAAGTGGTAAGAAATATCATAAAGGTAATAATAATGAAATAATTAATTGGACAAAGACAGCTTAAATTGTTGGGATATGTGAAGTGACGCAATATCACACTAAAGTTATCATAGAAGGGGAGGTACAAAGTAGACGGGGCAGAGGCAGACCAAGACTAAAGTGGACCGACAGCATCAAAAGGTGGATAGGTGAACCTATGACAACGTGTCACTATCAAGACAAGAGATTAAGTAAAACGGAGCTGCATGGTAACCAACTTTAGATGTGGAGACGGAACCCAATAATGAATAATGAATGTAAAAATAAAAATAAAAAAATAATGAAATGATTGTGGTAAGGAATTGATCATCAAAGTCACAAAGCATCAATCATTGTGATGATGCTGGTAATCGTAACAAGAAATAATAGAGCGCGAAATCTGAAAGGGAAAAAAAACGGTCTTCAGAGTAACAACAGCACCAATACAGAAATATGCAGAAGGCAGAAAAGTTAAGGCGCATGCGTTGAATAACCTGAAAATAGTTGTCGATGACAGGAGAAAGTGATAAGGCAGGACCAGATGTCACAAATATTTAGTATTCTGATTTGGTAATCAGATGACGGAAGATTATTCTTCAGGCGAACAATAGAACTGTCTACGTAATCAGAACACGATACCCACGCCATAGAGAAACCGTTACTAATCACTACATTAAAATCAAGTCGAAAAATTACACATTGTAACAATACACAGTGAGCACCCGGACTTCCGGTCAATATGGCGGATAGACGGCAGGAACCATTGAGGCTCAGTCTGAAAAGTGTTCCTTGTTGCGGTTCCCTCATATTCCAAACCCGACTTGCTGCGGGGCTACTGAGTTTAGTGCTATGTGCAGACCGTGAGCTGTGTTTTTCATCCGGATTGTGTTTTGATATTCCGATTAAAAAAAAAAAAAAGTAAAGTACCCCCGTCACGCCAAATGGCGTATAGGGAATATGGTGTTAGTGACCATAAATTTTACAGACCTTCGACACATGATTTTTGGGGTAATGTGTTCGGTATTACGCCCGTGCCGCTTCACTTTCCAAGAAAAAAATCAGGTACCCTTTAAAGGCTGGGTGAACCCGGAAGCCGTCGGTTGGGATCGAACCCTACCCCTTGTCCTTTGTAGTCCAGTTCACTAACCACTGAGCCATCGCGGCTCCCTGATATTCCGATTGATTACAATGAATGATGATATTGTATGACGAAGGGCAGTTCAGTTGCGAACACTTTGGGTGCCGCTTGGCCTGATTATATCTTATGGCGTGTGCTTTAGCTGCTATGATGGGGACTTCAGCTGCCTTTCTTTGTTTGGATCCTTCAATGAGATTAGTTTTAATTCGGATGATTCCACTAGCACGGGCGGTTGAGAAATTATGGATTTTAATTCGGTTGCAGTGATACCGGTTTTAGAAGCAGTGATCTCTGCAATATGTGCCATTTTGGCACGCAAGGTTTCTGCTTTTGAGATTGTGGTTCTGCCCTATGTGTCGTCTTCGGCTCGAAAGGATAATAGATAGATAGATAGATACCGGGGCCCTCGACTAACCATAACCATAATGAGCACAAAAACAGTCCTTGATTTCCAACAGATCTCGAATGTAATTTTATTGAAATATTCTTCAACATTGACAGCTATAACTGCATCAACTCATAGAGTTTGTCATGGTACCGGTTGGAATCAAACACTCGATGGGGATTGGGTGGTTCAAAAGTAAGACGTCGGCCTCTGGACAAGAAAGTCCCGGGTTCGACCCCCAGCAAAGGTGGAGGTAATTTCTAAAAAATGGAACCCGTGGTGTCTTCGTGGCTTTACTTACCCTGCTTTGGTCTCTAGGTAAAGAGATCCGATGTCTTGCCCTTTCGGAAAACGGCGAAAATGACAGGTGTGCATGCACTCACTCGCGTCAAAGAATCCTTGGCAGTTAAAAATGGAAAGAGTAGGACAAAAGAATGGCCGCTGTTCAGGAAAAGGTTGTTAAGCAAATAAAATCTACTCATTCAAGCAAAAGACAGATGCATCGGCTAAAAGGCGCAGATATCACGCCATTGTCGTAAACTAGCGACCACAACGCATCAACGCTCACTTAACGGGGGAACGCTACGAAGAAGAAACAGCAGTCGATGTTCGCCCCAGCCGTTGCTCGGCAAATATGGACGCGATAATCTAACTCGGACCAGACTCTCTGCAGCATATCCTGTATGACTGAGTTTACAGCTTCAGTGATGCGTTCCTGCATATCATCCAGGGTTCGGGTAAAGGAGGTGCCCCTGTCCTTATTGTACTCCTAAAGAAAAAAGGCCCAATGTATCTGCGGGCTCCATATTAGAAACGTATTCCAACAAGTGTTGATTCTATACTTGAAATCAAGGAGTGTTTTTATGCTCACCCTGTATTTTAATTATATTGGCAGATTCAGCCATGAGAGAAGCTGTTCAGTAAAACAACATCCAGCATAAGATATACTTTACCATAAATTTTACTACTAACTAATCATGATTGATTGCTACCAACTGTTTGTCAAGACGTCAAAAGGGCAGTATTATGTACTTTAATAATACAAAATGAACATCACATTTCCTTGTTCATCTTGAAAGTACAAACTTACTGCTTCATATTTTCATACTGTGCTGTCTCAGCATCGAAGGCTGATTGCAACGGTGCGAAACAGTGCTCTCTCTGCCTTTTGGTTTTTTAGTTCTTTGGTTATGGAAGGCCCCGGTTTCAATGCAAACGAATTAAAATCCATAATTGCTCAACCGCCCGTGCCAGTGGAATTATCCGAATTACTAACGCATCTTCCAAACAAAGAAAGGTAGCTGTAGTCCCCATAATAGCAGTCTCAGCACACACCAAAAGACATAAGGCGAAACCGCACAGAAAGTGAACACAGCCAAACTGTTCCCTGTCATACGATATCATCATTCATCGTAAACAATTGGAATTCTCTCTGCCTGTGATGGTGAAGTACACCTACAATTATTTCTATATTCCAATAAATGGTACTATCCATCCACTTTAAAGCTTCTAGATCTCAGTCTTTTCTCCTATAATTGTTCCTTAATTAATCCTTGCAAAATGACTTCTGTTTTATTCATGTGTTTGTCATCATTGATCTATCTGTCTACCACAAACAATGTTTAATAAATGATTCACTTCTATCAGCATCTAAACTGCATTAATTGTTTATTCGCTTTTCTTCCTTATCCTCCCATTAAAAAAAAACCAAGAGAAACATATAATAATCCCTGTGGCTAGAGTCTTGTCTGTTGTTCTATTATGTTGTTTCACAATACAAAAGCGCTGTATGGACATGACGCTTCATTATTCACAATTTCATTGTTGGCGATCTTCTCCAAACAAAAACGTTGTTCGGATACACAACTTTAGTTGCTCCCAGTTTTAATTTAGCTACATATTTTTAAAGAAATAAGACCTGATTGACGGCCGATAATAATAACTTTTACCGCCCAACTCCTATTTTTGTTTACTACGTTTGTCTTGCATTTAAAGTCCTTCCATATTTTAACCAAAGTAACTGTATTTTTGAACCCTTTTCAGGATTATCTCTATTTATCTCGACTTGCAAGTACTGTGTATTATCTTTATTTATTACCACAATTGTAGAATTGTTAATGCTTATTTAAAGTCTGTAATCCTTGAAAAATGGCTGTCTCACGGATCAGTAGTAGTACCGTGACTAACAAGCTGACAATGGGTATTATGTTGCTAACAAAGGATAAAATATTATAGAGACTCATCTGAAAACGTCAAAGGGCTACTAAACAATACATTACGGCTAAATCGCTGCGTTGAGTGGCTAGTGTGCTCGTGTAATGATTAGGTGAGTGGGAACCCTGGTTCAAAATCTCATATATGATGATTTCTTTTTGAATTGACAAGGTTCTGACGTGAACCCAGCTTATGAAAATGGGTACCGGGGAGTGGGGGTAGAAATTAAAAACTCTGACTTGAACACCTCGTGTCGACTGCACTGGGAATGCACTCTTTATTCTCCAGCACTACTGACCGTCTATGTCAATAGAAATGAGAAAGGGAGTTCATCGGTGCTATATAGAACCAATTCTGACCTATGGAAGCGGATCATGGACAGTAGACAAACAAATGAAAAGACGATTAGAGGCCACAGAGATGGGATTTCTCAGAAGAATGTTGAAAGTTCCCTGCACAGCTAAAAAGACCAATGAGGAAGTTCTCAAAGAGGCCAACACAAAAAGGGAGCTCTTAAAAAACATCAGAAAGAAGCAATCAACATTTTTCGGGCACATCATGAGAAGAGGAAAGTTGGAATACTTGGTTACAACTGGCAAAATAAAAGGAAAGAGAGATCGCGGACGACAAAGAGAGAAAATACTGGATAGCTTGGTGTCATGACATGGAAAACAGTCAACAACAGAACTGATACGATGCACTGTAGATAGAAGATTGTGCAGGCACATGATCACCTACGCCATCCGGTATGGCACATGATTATGATGAATACTACTGACCCAAAGCATACCCCAGAAAATCAAAGCGCGCAATTAACGAACAACACAAGTAACGAATATATTACTATTAATTCATATTGAAAGTAGTAACACTAGAGACAATAACTACACGTTTTTTAATAAACAAATTAAAATCATCATCAAGTACCATGCCTGCTGGCGTAGGTGATCATGTCTCTTCACAACTTTCGATCTCGACAGTTGTTTATCCTTTCTGTTGTTGAACTTCTGCCAAACCATTCTCTTAAGCTGTCTGGTACCTTCTCTCTTTGCTTCCCTCTATCTCTTTGACCTTCAATTTTCCCATTTGTTACAATATATTCCAGCTGTTCCATTCTCATTACATGTCCAAGAAATTATTGTTTCTGGCTAATATGGGAAATTAGAACGTTTTCATTTATCTTCTTAGCTGTCCATGGTATTCTCAATATTCTTCTGTAAAACCACATTTCTACAGATCCCAGTGATTTTCTTGTATGTTGTCCTATTGTTCATGATTCACACCCATGTGTTAAGACTAGCTCTACATAACATTCAAGAAAATTTGTTCTTGTTTCTATTGTCAAAAATGGATTGCACAGTATCTTCCTCATTTTTTTGGAAAGCTGCTTTTGTCAGAGCTATTCTGCATCTCACCTCAGTTAAATTAATGTTAATTAAATTAAATTAAAATAAGTATGCAATAAGTGAAACAAAAAAACCAGAATGGTAGAAAAACGAAATAAAAAAAAAAAATTACAATTATTCCAAGTTCTGGAAACAAATCAAAAGCACCGGAAGATTACGCTGCACTGGAAGAAGATACAAAAGGCGTGATCATGTAAAGAAACCAAGAGCCAGGCAATAAATAGTGAAAACCACTACCAATCCTGCGCTTTACCAATCCTGCGCTTAGATCTTTCTATACCGTATCATCTATATAAGACATGAGCAAGATCTTTCTATACCGTCTCATCTATATAAGACATGAGCACGATCTTTCTATACCGTATCATCTATATAAGACATGAGCAAGATCTTTCTATACCGTCTCATCTATATAAGACATGAGCACGATCTTTCTATACCGTATCATCTATATAAGACATGAGCAAGATCTTTCTATACCGTCTCATCTATATAAGACATGGGCAAGATCTTTCTATACCGTCTCATCTATATAAGACAGCAAGATCTTTCTATACCGTCTCATCTATATAAGACATGAGCACGATCTTTCTATACCGTATCATCTATATAAGACATGAGCAAGATCTTTCTATACCGTCTCATCTATATAATACATGGGCAAGATCTTTCTATACCGTCTCATCTATATAAGACAGCAAGATCTTTCTATACCGTCTCATCTATATAAGACATGAGCAAGATCTTTCTATACCGTCTCATCTATATAAGACAGCAAGATCTTTCTATACCGTCTCATCTATATAAGACAGCAAGATCTTTCTATACCGTCTCATCTATATAAGACAGCAAGATCTTTCTATACCGTCTCATCTATATAAGACATGAGCAAGATCTTTCTATACCGTATCATCTATATTAGACAGCAAGATCTTTCTATACCGTCTCATCTATATAAGACATGAGCAAGATCTTTCTATACCGTATCATCTATATAAGACATGAGCAAGATCTTTCTATACCGTCTCATCTCCAAAGCGTGCATACTTCGTTCAAGATCAGCAGTGAGGTTACATAATATGTAAGGGCTGAAACTGTAATAAATTGGGAAATATTTTGTTTTTAAGAAATTATAATAATGGAAAGGTCGACTTGAGCCAAGCATTACCGATAAGATTATTGTTGAACATTTGAGAAGTGTGAAGCATGAGAAACCTGAAAAAAGACAGGATAACCACAAGTACCATGAGAAGACAAGATAATTGGAGATTATCACAGTCTCGATAGGACAACTGCATTCTTTACTTTAAAATATAAAATAAAATCTGTGAAAATTCAAGATAAAAACGAACATATTTTTGATTTCCAAAACGAAGGAACGAAACAAAAACTGGAACAGGAAAAGAAAGACATAACACGGACTTCTAATTTCATCATTTCACGAGACCAATAACGTGCCATTATTTTGAGGAAACGTGACAGCAAGTAACATTTATGGAGAAAATGTCAGCTGCCCTTCAAAAATGGACGGCCAATCGAGCATGTTTGCCTGTAACAGTTTAAGCCTAGAATAAAATAGACTATATACAATGATATATACTAAAATTATGACATAAGATATCAGCTAAAATTATGGTACAAGAAGTAATATAGATCACAATTGACATATGACATACACTAAAAAATTATTACTCAAGAAGTAATATAGAGCACAATGGACATATGACATATACTAAAATTATTACTCAAGAAGTAATATAGAGCACATTGGAAATATATTTACTAAACATTATGATACAAGAAGTAGTATATTTTTCAGTGGAAATATTATATAGGATAAACATTATGCCTGAAAAAGATAATATAGAGCACAGTATAATATGATGTATGCAAAACATAACGCATGTAAGAAGTGATATGGTACGCTGTATGAAATATTATATGTGCTAAACGTTATAAAGCAGGAAATAATATAGAGTGAAGTGGAATTATGATATTTGCTAGACATACTACAGGCAGAAAAGATTGATTAGATGATAAAAGTGCTTGGCTTAGTGGTACTTTCATAGCGTGCGTGTTCAGTCATCACTAATCCTTAAGTAATAACCTACCCTAGCCACCTGGTCAGAATGAATCCTAAGCAATCACCATCAAGGGCGTTCTTCTCGAGAATGCATGGAAAAAGACCAAGAGGAAGACCCAGAAGAAGATGGATATATGCAGTGACTGAGACATGTAACAACAAAGGAAAATCACTAATTCAGACAGTTCGAGCAGCTCAAGAACGACAAATGATATAACCACGACACCTTTTAGGTATCAGTGAGAAAGAGAAAAGAAGAAAGAAGAAGAAGATAGCCTGCCCAGTCTAAAACAAAAGTTGCAGTTTACAATGCCTGCATCATTAGTATCCTCCCGTATGGCAGCGAATCTTGGACAACTTATGCAAAGAAGAAGAGAAGGCTAAATGCATTCCATATGCGATGTCTGCGCCGTATTCTTGGCATCACCTGCATAGAGTGACAAACGTGGAGATCATGACTCGCACAGGCCCCATGTACGCTGCGCAAACAACGTAGGTTACGCTGGCTTGGCCACGTGCACGGTATGAAAGATGGCCGCATACCGAAATATATACTCTATGGACAACTAGCACATGGAGAAAGGACCAGGGGGCGCCCAAAATGTGATTAGTGGGCGTGTGTAGACGCGACATGAAGACTCTGAAAATAAACCCTGCAGCCTGGGAAGAAATAGCCGCAAACCGCAATCTTTGGAAACACACTCTAAATCTCCAAATCAAACAAGAGGCAGACATATTCATAGAAAAAGAGAATACACATTGAAAGAAAAGAAAAAAATACGCAAAAAAATCCATAGTCAACCATGATTGACAGAGCCTTCTACTACTACCCAGTCGTAAATGTATCCATGTACTGCAGGTAGAGGCTGTCACATGCATCTTTTAATGTGTTAGGGATGTGACGTATTGAGTCTCATCATACCGAATCTGGAGATGAGGTGACCTGTGCTACTTCTCGCTCTTATTTATCATTGGTGAATACCAGTACAAGCGTTAAGCTGCGACCAAACCCGCATTCACTTTATTGCCAAACCATCTCGCTATCACTGCCGCACTAACACTTCGCAATGCAGGATAACAGTTAAAAGTCGGAATATTTGCTAGAATAATGAAGAAAGTGGGAGCCGCGATAGCTCAGTGGTTAGTGAACTGGACTACAAAGGACAAGAGGTAGGGTTCGACCGACGGCTCCGGTTCACCCAGCCTTTAATGGGTACCGAATTTTTTTTCTGGGAAAGTAAAGGGGGATGTGCGTAATACCGACCACATTACCCCAAAAATCATGTGCCGAAGGTCTGTAAAATTTATGGTCACTAAAACCATATTCCCTATACGCCACTTGGCGTGACGGGCGTACTTTACTTTTACTAATGAAGAAAGTACTTTGTCACTAATAGCACCAACAAATTAAAATCGCTTTATAGTCTCCCAAAAATATTTAAAGGTTTTCGTAATTTCAAACGCCAATATTTTTAAAGAAAGCAGTGCTTTATAGAAACACAAGCTACATCTTCAGCGAGCTTGTTCCATCCCGAGTGTTGCTGCTAATAATAGATTGGATATCTAATGGGGAATTCCGTGAGGTGATTGCTGACAATTCTCTTTCCACTGGACAGACTTCAGCTATCTATAACAGTACCAATATAGTCGGCTGTGGTCAGACTCGGTCCTCGCGACATTGATTAAGAATAATCTTTTTCATATGCCAGGTTGGCTTGCGTTGACCATCCTGCATCGCCTCATATCCCTGCCGATAACGTCAGTTAGTCACGCTACTGACGCGACTATGCTCTATAAATTAACTCAAGTCTCTGGTAAGCAGCTATCTCTCTTTCCACGACAATACATCCCCTCCCCCCCCCAACCCCTCATACGTCGCTGTGGCATAGTTTTATAAACTTTCTTTGCGAAGTGTCCACAAATGTGATAAAATACTTTATACAATTGTGAAATGTACGTTACCTTCTTTCAACTTCTTCTTTTTCTTGTTCACTTTCTCTTGCATCCATTCGGCTGTCGAGAGAGATACAAAGTCCTGGTTCTCGCCCTTCTGGCAACTTAAGCCATTACATTATGAAGTTATAGCGATTCTTTGGTGTTGTCATTTCATCTTACTCTGAGACTGTCTCTAACCCTTCTCCCGTCTCTTATTTTAATATACACTTTGTATGGTAAGGAATCGTATAACATTTTTTCTATATATGCAAACTATTTTATTTGTTGTCTGCGTATATTCCTTCTTTCATCACTCATCATATTTTTCTGAGTAGCCCATGCGATTACAAACATTATTCTGTAAACGCATAAGTCTGTGATTTAAGTGATCTTCCAGCTTATTTCATTCATTAATCACAGAGATGCCAGGCCTAAACATTAATGGAAAGATAATCAATAACCTAAGATATGCTGATGATACTGTACTACTAGCATAAAATCCTAAAGATCTACAACAATTACTTAATGAAATAAACATGACAAGCCAAAAATATGGACTAGATATGAATATTAAGAAGACTAAAACTATGATCATAAAGAAAGAAAATTCTCAAGACCTACAATTAAATATCAAAGTTGAAGGAATACATCTGGAGACAGTTCAGAGCTACAACTACCTGGGACATACTATAACCAGTGATGGAAAATGTACATCTGAAAAAAAAAGAATAGGTATGGCAAAAAGTAATTGTAATGCCATGAAAAATATACTAACATCAAAACAAATAACACCAGGGCTAAAACTAAGAATAGCAAAATGTTACATCCTCTCAATATTCCTGTACGGTGCAGAAAAAAGGACATTAGACCCGAAAACAGAATAGAAAATTGAAGCCTTTGAAATGTGAATCTATAGAAGAATAGGTAGAATTGGATCTATCAGATCCAATAGTCAGATCAGATAGGTAGAATTGGATCTATTGGATCACATCAGATTCGGTGGGCCTCTGTAGCCTAGATGGGAAAACCACTCGACTGGGCTACCGACGTTCGGACAACCCGTGTTCGATTCCCGCTGGAAGCAGTGTGAATTGTACTCGTGGTTGGAAAAAAAAATACCCCCACGGTCGACCCAGCCGTTGGCAAAATTGGGTACCAGGGTATTTCTCTGGGAAGGTGAGGAATGTCGCCTCGCATCTGAGTTTCGATGCTTGAAGCGACACTATCCAGAATTCTCCGAACACTTCTGGATAGACGGCCGAGCACACATGGGTGAAAACTCGCGTGCTAAGACGGCGGTTCAAGTCTCGTACTTTACCTTAGGTAGAATTGGATGGAAAGAAAAGAAAACAAACGATGAAGTTTTAAAACAACTAAAATTGAAAAGAGAACTACTAAACACTATTAGAACAAGACAAATAAAATTTTTGGAACATGTTAAAAGACACAACAGTCTAATAAAAGTAATATTGGAACGAAAAATACAAGGCAAAAGAGGCAGAGGCAGACCAAAGTGGACGAGTAACATCAAAAGATGGGCAAGTCAGCCTATTACAATCTGCACCATCAAAGCAAGAGGTAGAGTGGAATGGCGCTCCATGGTAGCCAACCTTCGATGCGGAGACGGCACTCAATGATGATGATGATGATGAAACATTGTACTTTCGAGATGAAAAGTGAAGTTAAAGTCTGGTGTTCATTTTGTATTAATAAAATACACATATGCGGCCTTTTCGGTGTTTGGACAGATGGTCTATGGTCATCCATATGTCGCAAATTAACGTTGAGGAGGTTTCAATTCGACACCCACGGACAAAGATTTGTTAAATAGAACGCGCTTTTCCCAGCCTGTTTTGATAATCTTTTCACCAACCTGTTTTGATAATCTTTTCAGCAACCTGTTTTGATAATCTTTTCACCAACCTGTTTTGATAATCTTTTCACCAACCTGTTTTAATAATCTTTTCACCAACCTGTTTTGATAATATTTTCACCAACCTGTTTTGATAATATTTTCACCAACCTGTTTTGATAATATTTTCACCAACCTCTTTTGATAATCTGTTCACCAACCTGTTTTGATAATCTTTTCACCAACCTGTTTTGATAATCTTTTCACCAACCTGTTTTGATAATATTTTCACCAACCTGGTTTGATAATCTTTTCACCAACCTGTTTTGATAATCTGTTCATCAACCTGCTTTGATAATATTTTCACCAACCTGTTTTGATAATCTGTTCACCAACCTGTTTTAATAATCTTTTCACTAACCCGTTTTGATAATCTGTTCACCAATCTGTTTTAATAATCTTTTCACCAACACGTTTTGATAATCTTTTCACCAACCCGTTTTGATAATCTTTTCACCAATCTGTTTTAATAATCTTTTCACCAACCCGTTTTGATAATCTTTTCACAAACCCGTTTTAATAATCTTTTCACCAGCCCGTTTTGATAATATTTTCACCAACCCGTTTTGATAATCTTTTCACCAAACCGTTTTAATAATCTTTTCACCAACCCGTTTTGATAATATTTTCACCAACCCGTTTTGATAATCTGTTCACCAACCCGTTTTGATAATATTTTCACCAACCCGTTTTGATAATCTTTTCACCAACCCGTTTTAATAATCTTTTCACCAACCCGTTTTAATAATCTTTTCACCAACTCGTTTTGATAATATTTTCACCAACCTGTTTGTAATTCTTGCGGGTTGCGGATGTATAGTTAATGTTGATCTTTGAGGAAGAAGAGGCTATCTTGTCCTTAATATATCCTGCTCCTAATTTCCGATTATTTAAGAATATTAACGCACTTGAACGTAGGAAGAGCACAGCGAGATGCATCGAAAATACCAATCAATCACCGACCCACCCACCTCTTCTGCCGTCTTGACATAGTCTCAGACTGATTTAGTGAAGCATGGATGAAGACTGCCGATGACGATACACAAATCCCCCCCCCCCCCCCAACCAGAGCGCCACTATCATCATCATGTGCCATACCGGTTGGCGTAGGTGATCATGTCCCTCCACAATCTTCTATATACAGTGCATCGTATCAGTTCTGTTGTTGACTGTTTTCCATGCCATGACACCAAGCTATCCAGTATTTTCTCTCTTTGTCGCCCGCGATCTCTCATTCGTTTTATTTTGCCAGTTGTAACCAAGTATTCCAACTTTCCTCTTCGCATGATGTGCCCGAAAAATGTTGATTGCTTCTTTCTGATGTTTGTTAAGAGCTCCCTTTTTGTGTTGGCCTCTTTGAGAACTTCCTCATTGGTCTTTTTAGCTGTCCAGGGAACTTTCAACATTCTTCTGAGAAATCCCATCTCTGTGGCCTCCAATCGTCTTTTCATTTGTTTGTCCACTGTCCATGATTCGCTTCCATAGGTCAGAATTGGTTCTATATAGCACCGATGAACTCTCTTTCTCATTTTTATTGACATAGATTTGTTGCATAAGATCTTTTTAACCTTCTGAAATGCTATACTACTACTATTATTATGCTACTATATCACCATAAAATACCCCAGTATACACGGACCTTACTAGATAAATAAATATACATTCGTGCTGTAATACGCTTCTATTTTTATTTGACATTTTAGATAATTTAGTTTCTTTGTGGCTATCGTTACTTCTTTCCTCTTGATAGTTTACTACTTGATATTTCAACTAAGATACTTATGTCCTTGCTACAAGAAAGTAACAATAAGAAAACCCACCAATATAACAAGTAAGCCATATATATATATATATATATATATATATATATATATATATATATATATATATATTCAAATAGGGAGCCGCGATAGCTCAGTGGTTAGTGAACAGGACTACAAAGGATAAGAGGTAGGGTTCGAACATAACCGACGACTTCCGAGTTCACCCAGACTTTAATGGGTACCGAATTTTTTTCTGGGAAAGTAAAGCGGCACGGGCGTAATACCGACCACATTACCCCAAAAATCATGTGCCGAAGGTCTGTAAAATTTATGGTCACTAACACCATATTCCCTATACGCCACTTGGCGTGACGTGGGTACTTTACTTTTTTTTTAGGATGCATTATCAATAAGATGTAGCAACAACACATTTAAATTACGACTACTCAAGAGGGAGATTAGTGACATATTAAACTCTACATAAATCATTACATATATACATCAAACTGCAGGACTTCGTCTAGACAACCTCATCCATCGACGCTGTAGAGAACAAAGAACAGAAAATAAAAAACAGAACAGCACAAGATGAATGCAAGATTCCATAGACGGGAGAGCTTGAAATTTACCGACAGACTGTTAAGTGTACTTGCTGCTGTTTTATTGGGTACTCCGATGAACTATCTGAACTCATAAAATAATCGTCATTTGATAACATAGCACCGGCGCAAACAAGAACGTCATAAAATGGAGCGAGTAGACAACTGTTGGCTCAGATGACAAATGACAGAGGTTAATGATGTAAAACAAAACAAAACAAAAACGAAGATAACGACTGTCAACCTTCATTAGACATACAAGAGAAAATGGCAGCACTTGAAGACATTGTAAAGCATGGAAAAATTCGATAAGAGAAGTGGAGCTAAATAGTCAGAAATAGGTTAACTGTGTGCTAGTGTGATATACCAACTTATCAACACATCGGATGGAAAATATCAAAGATAAAGATAATTGGTTAAATATTGTTCCAGCCACTTTAATCTCATATTATCCATGTATTTCCTAGATGACTTTATAAAGCTATTAATACAGATGGTTTCCATGAATTGATGAGATTATGTTGTCTGTTTTATAAAATATTTAAACAACTCTTATCTTTCTCACTTGATGATGTATTCGTAGTTTGTACATATGATACCGCTGACAATTTGTAGACCTAATGTTCACTTTTTCTTGAGAAATATCTGAGAAAATAATTAGTCCTTGTTCCAACTTTGGTTTGCTTATGATTTGTAAATCTAACGTAACAACATATTTAGTTCACTTCCTTTTCGGATTTGACATTTTAAATTATTTAACTGTAGACATGTTTACATTAAGCCCTTTTTTCTAAATTAGGTCTGTTTTTAACTTCGAATTTTATTTTAGAGATATTTAGATTAATTCGTTTTCATAAATTCGATATATTTACAACTATTACATCTTTTGTGCATGCCTTATATGTGTGTTACCCACAGCCTTTACTATTATAATAACGTCACACATTCAGATGGTTTTATAACTTCTCATCGAAATATCTAGATATTGTTAAATTTATCTTCTCACTTATTCTATTTCTAACATCATCTTTGCCTCACAAACACACAGCAACAGATCTTTCCCGAATGTTCTTCTGTCTACGGTATTTACGGTAGCTGTGTACAGCAGACGGTAATTATGAAATTAGATAAGAGACAAGAACAAACGTAACCATAGACGGTAATGATGAAATTAGATAAGAGACAAGAACAAACGTAACCATTTCCACTTTCGCGATTTGCCAGCTGATTTTATGCTTAAAAAAAAAAAGAAAGAAAAGAAAATGAATAAAAATTTTAAAAAATAATAAAATAAAATAATGCTCTTGCGTTTTACTCACTGAAAGAACCGACAAAATAAAACGCGCACAATATCAAATAAAATCTTAGACATAAATATTAACAAAACAAATCGTTTAAAAATAAATTTACAACTAACGATAGTTTCATGGAAAGAAAGCGCACAAAATGTTCTCTACAGCAAATGCAAACCACACATTCCAAAATATAACCCCGCCATTTGAGAACGGATTTCAGGACAACATCCGTGTGCATGGAAGATCGTAAACAGGAGTGAACAAATGAGAAGCAATAATTTTATATCATAAAAATAAAAGATAAAAATAACATTTTCCATTAATTTAGAGCGAGAGAGCGAGAGAGAGCGCGAGAGAGAAAGAGAGAGTGAGACTACAACACTTTGGTTCTTCCTATAAGAACTGAATGCATCAACCAAACACAAATAACATAATTTGCATGATAAAGTTTTAAGATAAATTATAGGATTGCCAGATTTATTTATTATGTATTTTCTACATTGCAACATCAGCATTTAATCAGGCCATACTTGAATATACGTATTGGTGGTTAGTTGACTTTACATTGTAAATATACGTATTGGTGGTTAGTTGACTTTACATTGTAAATATACGTATTGGTGGTTAGTTGACTTTACATTGTAAATATACGTATTGGTGGTTAGTTGACTTTACATTGTAAATATACGTATTGGTGGTTAGTTGACTTTACATTGTAAATATACGTATTGGTGGTTAGTTGACTTTACATTGTAAAACCTAGTGGTCGGGTTCTATAATCGCCCGCCTAGGTTTTAGTCTAAAATTAGTAGCGGATTTTTCTGGGAAAATAGGGCGGCTGAACGTGATACCGACCACATTTCCCTTAAATATGTTATTCTTCTTCCTCTTCTGTCCTTCCTCATTTGTCTTTCAGTGTAGAGGGGAGATATAGTTTGCAGCTTTTTGTTCTTCTGTTGGCTATCTCTGCCATTGTTTCCTAATGTTTCTAATATTGTATCAATCATCTATTGCGTTGTGGACCCTTGGATCTGGTGTTCCCGTAACATTTGTTGAAGGCTGGTTGTGTTTTGATCTTTTCACGTGGTCATACCATTTTATCTGTTGTTTCTTTATGCACTCAATGGCTAAAATAATTCCTAGCTTTTTTCTCAGCTCTTCACCTATGATACTATTTCTCAGACTATTATTTCCTGTGTGCGTCTACAATTTGTCATTCTCGTAGTGGTTATTTTTCTTACTGTTCTTGAGTCTAGCATTCAAGTGGCACAACGTTGGATGATGATTGTATTGTAAAGTGCCCATTTTGCCTCCAGTCTTATATCCTTGTTGGACAATAGCGGTAAAAGTTGTGTGACAAGCTTTGTTGCATCTTGAGTCTATTTCTGCTACTTGTGAATTATTGTCTGTCACTTTTTAAAAAAATATGTATTTAAATCCCTGCACTTGTTTGTAATTATCTGCCGTCTGTCGTTATGTTGTTGTTATGTTTTCTTTTGCGATGTACATGAATTATATGTTGCCGGTTTTGATTTTCATGTTGCATTGGGCACCTGTACTGTTTTGTCTATTTATGTGTTCTGGTAGGTTTTCTTTTTATCAATGCATGTATAGTCTGCGTATATACACGTTCATTAGCTTTCTCCGTCTCAAATGCGTAGTCCAAGCAAGTAATACACAAGAGAGAGAGAGAGAGAGAGAGAGAGAGAGAGAGAGAGAGAGAGATACATATTTGTGATATTAAAATGCCTGCCAGATATGCGATAAGAGTACCTATGCGGCATTTCCGATCAACTCTTCCAGATGTGTCAGGCCTTGCATCCTTCTTGATATTCATAACTTGCCTGCTTCTGTGGATCTGGTTAAGTGATGTAGCTCGGTACCGGTTTTAGACTAAGAGGGGCCCTAAGTTATATGAAACTCTGAGGTTCCTCTTTCGTAAAAAAAAAAACCCTTTTAATAATATACACCAGAAAGCCTCACAGTACGTGAAATCATATACTAAAAAGTAAAAAGTAAAGAGCCCCCGTCACGCCAAGTGGCGTATAGTCATAGTTGATGGTGTTAGTGACCATAAATTTTACAGACCTTCAGCACATGATTTTTGGGGTAATGTGGTCGGTATTACGCCCATGCCGCTTTACTTTCCCAGAAAAAATCCGGTACCCATTTAAGGCTGGGTGAACCCGGAAGCCGTTGGTTGGGATCGAACCATACCTCTTGTCCTTTGTAGTCCTGTTCACTAACCACTGAGCTGTAGCGGCTCCCGAAATCATATACTGGAATGAAAAAAAAAGTCCAGTCCCAAAATAAATTCTGAAAATGTCTTGAGGCTCGTCGGATTGTGTGGCACTAAGCTAAAGCTTATAAATAAATCTGGTCCTGGTGTGGCCTAACATTTTTTCTTAATATCTTTCTCTGCTTCCCGAACTTTCCACTCTCAAACCTTCCATCTCTCAAATCTCTCATCTCTCAAATCTTCCATCTCTCAAATCTTCCATCCCTCAAACCTTCCATCTCTCAAACCTTCCATATCTCAAATCTTCCATCTCTCAAATCTTCCATCCCTCAAACCTTCCATATCTCAAACCTTCCATCTCTCAAATCTTCCATCTCTCAAACAGCCACCGACTTCAAATCCTGCGAGGTTCATCTCAACATTCTTTAGTATGGCCATAACTGTTCTCTTTCTCTCTTTTATCAAAATGAAACTCTTGCCTTTTAATGCTCCTTTCAGAATTGATTTTAGGGAGCCGCGATAGCTCAGTGGGACTGGGAAGCAGTAGGACCAAGTCTTATGAGAGCTACATTTAAAACAACCAAAAACAAAATAAAATTACACATTATCCAATGCCATGCACCAACCAACGATAAGGATGATTTAGTTAAAGATGATTTCTATAAGCAGCTACAATGTCAGATAGATGCAAGACGAGAAAAGGATATTATAATCTTGATGGGAGACCTAAATGCTAAAGTAGGATCAGACAACAGAGGCTTTGAAGAGATTATGGGAAAACATGGACTTGGAGATATAAACGAGAATGGAGAGATATTTGTGAATTTCTGTGCCCTTAATCAAAAGAGCCTAGGAGGAACAATATTCCAACATAAAAGAATACACAAAGATACAAGGGTGTCACCAGATCATAGTACGGAAAATCAAATTGATCACATATGTATTAATAATAAGTTTAAGTCATCCTTACAGGATGTAAAAGTAAATAGAGGGGCAGATGTAGCTTCTGATCATCATCTTCTGATAGCTAAACTTAAAATTAAATTAAAAAGGTATTCTACAGCGAATAAGGGTAGAAAGTAATTCAATGTAGGGTTTATTAAAGAACAAGGAATTAAAGTTAAATTCGCAGTCACAATGCCAATTCCTCCAACAACTTGAAAATACAATAAATATAGAAGATCATTGAAAAGAGGTAAAATATATATGGAAAGAGACATGCGAAGAAGCACTGGGGAAAAGAGAACGTCAGAATAAGGCATGGATGACAGCAGAGACCCTGGATAAAATTAAGGAAAGAAAGAACAAGAAAGCAGACATAAATAAAAGTAAAACGAGAAGTAATAAAGCCAAGACACAGGAAGCTTACACAGAGGTGAACAAAGAAGTGAGAAGATGCATTAAAAGGGATCAGATGAAATATATAGATGAAATAGCTAAAGAGGAAGAAGCAGCAAATAAAGGGAATATGAAAGAACTGTACAACAGCACAAAGAAATTAAGTGGAAAATACAAATAGATCAATGCCTTTATTAAAGATAAGAAAGGAAATCTGCTTAGTAATATAAAGGAACAAATGGAGAGATGGAAAAAGCATTTTGAAGAACTTTTGAACAGACCCGGCTCAAGTAATCCTCTGATATACTACCAGCAGAAGAAAAGTTACACGTTAACTGTGGAAAACCAAGTACTGAAGAAATAATGAAAGCCATCCAACTATTAAAAAATGGTAAAGCCACAGGACCAGATGAAATTCATTCGGAAGCCATCAAAGCAGATATTAACACCTCTACCAAGATGTTACATAATCTATTAGATAAAATTTGGGAGAGGGAAGAAATACCTAAAGACTGGAGAGAAGGTTATATGATCAAACTACAAAAGAAAGGAAGTTTACAGGAATTGTACAAATTATAGGGGAATTATGCTACTATCAGTGCCAGGAAAACTATTAAGCAGAATCATCTGAAGATACTAAAAGAGGCCATAGAGAAACATTTGAGAGATGAACAAGCAGGTTTTAGGAAGAACAGATCATGTGCTGATCAAATAACTACTCTACGTATAATAGCTGAACAAAGTTTATAACTAAAATCCACACTTTATATTGGATTCATAGATTACGAAAAGGCATTTGATAGTTTAGACAGAAGAATGCTTTGGAAGTTGCTGAGTCATTACGGACTCCCCATAAAGTTTATTAACCTGATAACAACAATGTATGACGGAACGAAATGTAGTGTGGTTCATGTAGGACAGCTTACAGAAGCATTTGAAATAAGAACAGGAGTAGGGCAGGGATGCCTTCTGTCTCCATTTCTCTTTCTACTGGCCATAGATTGGATTATGAAAATAACTCAAACAACAGAATTGGGATCCAGTGGTCACTGACCAAACAACCTGATGATTTAGACTTTGCTGATGGCATAGCTATCCTATCACACAGCCATCAACAGCTGCAGGATAAAATGAGCATACTTGATGAGAGATCACGACAGCTAGGACTGAAGATTAATAGAGATAAGAAACAACATTATGAGAATTAATACAGTTGGCAATAACCAAATAAAACTAGGAGAAATACCTCTACTAGACGTACAATCTTACATATATCTGGGCAGTAATATAGATAAAGAGGGAGGAACAGAAAATGATACAAAAATAAGGATATCAAAAGCAAGAGGAGATTTCATTGCACTAGGAAACATATGGAAATCCAAAGAAATTAGGTTAAATACAAAAATAAAAATTGTCAAATCAAATGTTAATTGGTCCTATTATATGGCTGTGAAACAAGGAGAACAACAAATTTGACAATCACAAAGATACAGACTTTCATTAATGGATGCTTACGCAGAATAAAAGGATGGAAATGGCAGGACAAAAATCACTAACATAGAATTATGGAAATGTACCAGTCAAATACCAGTGGATAAAGAGATACTGCGAACACGATGGCGCTGGATAGGACTTACACTACGGAAGCCAACTGAGAGTATTACACAACAGGCCCTTTTTTGGAATCATCAGGGGAAAAGACAAAGAGGAAGACCAAGGAATTCTTGGAGAAGACAGAAGCAGAGATGAAGATGATGGGGAAGACATGGAATTATCTTAAAAGCATGGCAAAAAACAGAACGACTTGGAAAGTGTTTGTTGAAGAACTATGCTCCACTGGGAGCTAAAAAGGTAGAAGAAGAAGATAGCTCAGTGGTTAGTGAACTGGACTACAAAGGACAAGATCGACGGCTTCCGGGTTCATCCAGCCTTAAATGGGTACCGGGTTTTTTTCTGGAAATGTAAAGCGGCGTGGGCGTAATACCGACCACATTACCCCAAAAATCATGTGCCGAAGGTATATAAAAATTATGGTCACTAACACCATATTCTCCATTAGCAACTTGGCGTGACGGGGGCACTTTACTTATTTTTTTCGGAATTGATTTTGCAGTCGCCGATGTTACTCGTAGCATTTTATTTCATCAGACATATCCTACTCCTCATCTTCTGCGTATGCCACACGCCTTCTATCTCAGTGAGATGCGACAGAGAAGAGATAGATATGTGCAGCTTGACTTGTTGTCAACATTTATTTATTTAGTGACTCACTGACTTAGTCTAAACATCTTCTCATGGATTGTTCTTTCTCCCCTTGTAGCCTGACATCTTCACGGTAGCCTGACATCTTCACGGTAGCCTGACATCTTCACGGCAGCTGGACATCTTCACAGTAGCCTGACATCTTCACGGTAGCCGGAAATCTTCGCGATAGCCTGACATCTTTACGGTAGGCTGACATATTCACGGTAGCCTGACATTTTCACAGTAGCCTGACATCTTCACGATAGGCTGACATATTCACGATAGGCTGACATCTTCACGGTAGGCTGACATTTTAACTATAGCCGGACATCTCCAGGAGAGCCTGACATCTCCAGGATAACCTGACATCTTCATGCGTAGCGTGTCCATTCTGTCTCACCACAAGTCTGATACTAAAAGTAATTTTACACCCATGATTCGCGTCGACATATTACTGTTGCATTCATAACCGAAAATAGAATATCCATGCGCAACACCCACGTACGCACGTATACACTATAGCACACACACATACAAAGAAACAAACAAATAAACAACAATCTTAACCCCAAAGACTTTTTGCCCCCCTCTTCCCCACTTGTTTTCTGCTTATAAACCCCACCATCTCGGTACTTATAATGCAGAATGACACCCATTTATGCAGGCATCTAAGCATTCACATTTGATTTTATTGCTCAACATATTTCTTTAGCTTAAAAGCTGATGCAATCGAATTTGTTTTTAGTCCGCTAATTCAGAATGTGACAAGTGAGAAAAAAATCACCGGAGTCTGTAGAAATGTGGTTTTACAGAAGAATATTGAGAATACAATGGACAGCTAAGAAGAGTAATGAAGACGTTCTGAAAGAGACCAAAGTAAAAAGAGAGTTAATTTCCAATATTAGGAAGAAACAATCAGCATTTTTTGGCCACGTAATGAGAAGAGAACAGCTGGAATATATCGTAACAACTGGGAAAATTGAGGGACGAAGAGATAGAGGAAAGCAAAGAGAAAAGATACCATACAGCTTAAGAGAATAGCTTGGCAGAAGGTCAACAACAGAAATGATAAATAACTGTCGAGATCGAAAGTTGTGGAGAGACATGATCATCTACGCCCAGTACTTGATGATGATGATAAATTCAGAATGTTGCATGCTTGGAAGCATTTGCAACTGTTGAACAATCTACAGTTCCAGAAAAACACGAGACACTCATTACATAATCTACGCTTTAGATTATTATTATTATTATTATTGTTAATATTATTGTTTATATTGTTATTATTATCATATATGTATATATGGACAGTCAGACACGTATATATACACACACAGAAACACATGCATGCAAATACATAGACAGGGTAGGATTCTCACAGGATTGGCAAGCAAACAGGATGAAAGACAAATAGATATGGAGACAGACAGAAAGATGGCGCATAGATCGTTAGGTAGAGATAGACAGACAGAGCGAGGCATAAAGCAGACACTCGCACCAAATTTGACTATACTTGGCATTGAGATATACATCGCTAAAGTAAACAATGCGCGTGCTCGAATGAGTTTGATAGGATTTTAGCCTGATGACACGTGACCTCGGTACTATTAACACGTCGGTCTGTTTTAAATCCACAGCGATAGTTTGACCGGAATTATTCGGCCCCTGGCTTCCGTTCTTAAAGATCCGTTTCTCAGTAACAAACAGTATCTCCCCACACTGAGCGATTCAAGTGTTACGTGACACCCTCCAAGGCAACGTTCATCAGCTCCTTATTTCAAAAGGAGGAATGGCTGCACATTCGTAATATATATATATATATATATATATATATATATATATATATATATATATATATATATATAAACGATTTAAGACATATATACATACATAAATACACGTATTATAAGATGCTTTGTGCTTAATTAAAACTACTCGTGTTTCCTTCACACGTTCTCTCTTTCATTTCTGTTTCTTTTCTTTTAACTGTTTCTTTTTTCCTTACGCCTTTCTGAGATACCTTACGTACTATTGCTTTTATTCTTTCTAATAGATTTAACCAAAGAAAGAATGGAGGAAATTAAAACGAAACTTGTTAACTCCTAATATACATTTTTGTAGGAGGTAATACCACTGGTGATTATTTGCTTCTATTATAAAGGGTCTAATCAAGAATTCCCTATCACTTTTTTGTTCTTTCCTTTCTTTGGTTAACACTTTCTTCTTTCCCTCCTCATCCCGTAATTATGGAGACAGTTGGGGCACTATTAGCAGACTTCAACCCTCTCCATTGAGCTATATCTAGTCATTCTCTGAGATTCTACGAAGTCGAGACCTGCCCATTCTTTGATGTTGTCCTTCCATCTCTTTATCTGTCATTCGTACTTTCACAGTTTTCTACTGTATGTTTTTTTCTTGTTGTTGTTAGGGAAAAATAATGTATACCAATCTTGAGCAAAAAATTACGGAAAAACAAAATACGTGAAGAAGAAGCTGGTCTATTAAGACTGTAGCATATCAATATTGAACGATATATTACTGCATCATATAAGAAATCATGAACCATATTTCTCCCATTATAGATAAAAAGTGATCAATAAAGAAGTTAACTTATTTAATGATTCGGAACATGTTGTCCCGACTTATGAAAGTAGAATAAGAGTCATATGTCAACAAACATAAAGAATACTAGATGTCATAGTAATACGGTTTCTCGAAAGAATGCTCTTAGCAAATCTCTTTAACTCTACATAAGTTATACTCGAATATGATTGAGATGGCTTTTCTTTATTCTTAGCTAAATTGTCATTTGGATTCCATAAATATTGTGCTGTGAGCTGGCGACGTCAGAATCTCTACTGATCGTCACCGTGGACGATTCTTGTCAATTTACTGCTGGGATATTTCACAAATCTGTATTTTAAGTCATCTGGCCTTAACTGACCAATGTCGTTTATATTATGTTTGCTTATCTGTAATGTTTAGTTTCAGTTTCGTATGCTTTAGAACATTAACTGACCAATGTCGTTTATATTATGTTTGCTTATCTGTAACTAGGGAGCCGCGATAGCTCAGTGGTTAGTGAACTGGACTACCACGGACAAGGGGTAGGGTTCGATCCCAACCGACGGCTCCGGTTCACCCAGCCTTAAATGGGTACCGGATTTTTTCTGGGTAAGTAAAGCAGCACGGGCGTAATACTGACCACATTACCCCAAAAATCATGTGCTAAAGGTCTGTAAAATATAGGGTCACTAACACCATATTTCCCTATACGCCACTTGGCGTGACGGGGTACTTTACTTTACTTACTTATCTGTAACTGAGTTTTTGAGTTATTTGCCGGTCATCATCATTGCACTACGAACATGTCCATAGGTGCTCAGATCCCCTCCTCAGCAATTCCCTCAGTGTCCAGCGACTGACGACTCCAGTTCTATGTTGGTTGATAAGTCTTCTTACACGGCCACCAAGTTTCTCATTTCTGGCTGTGCCCATCTTAACTCCCATTTCCATCATCCGAAGAAGTGACGTGGATCTGTGTTTGTCGAAGTCCTGTGCTCTTCCCACATCTCGGAGTGCATTGATGATGTCCAATTATCTGTAATGTTTAGTTTCAGTTTCGTATGCTTTAGAACATTAACTGACCAATGTCGTTTATATTATGTTTGCTTATCTGTAATGTTTAGTTTCAGTTTGGTATGCTTTAGAACATTAACTGACCAATGTCGTTTATATTATGTTTGCTTATATGTAATGTTTAGTTTCAGTTTCGTATGCTTTAGAACATTAACTGACCAATGTCTTTTATATTATGTTTGTTTATCTGTAATGTTTAGTTTCAGTTTCGTATGCTTTAGAACATTAACTGACCAATGTCGTCTACATTTGGTTTGTTTCTCTGCTATGTTAGGACATATTTTATAGCTCTGAAACCAGGTTAAACCATGACGTAACTTGGAAGAGCAAGATGAAAAAAATCCAATCAGGATTAACTGACGAAAAACAACTTCAAATACTTGTGGATAATATTTAAATCACTTCTCTATTTTGCTGAAACCCATAATTATAAACATAGATTTTCCCTAAAGCATCATCAAATGTTAAATATGCTCATCTTATAAGTTACAATACCTTATTTCCCCTTTATCTGAATACGCTCTATATGAATGTAATCAAATCTCCATCCACTGTTCTATAGTTCAAGTTCAATAAATAGATTTCTTCATGAAAGTCCTGGTAATCTTTTTCTTGTCGTATATCAGGAACCGTACAGAACAATCTGTCTGCCGCAAAGAAGATTTAATCAGGGCTAGTTTGATCCAAAGTAATTCCAGGCGAGATAGCTAAAAATAAACCCATTCGATCAAATAGTAAACTAAACATACTCATTGTCACGTGAAGCTTTCTATAAGCTTGTGAGACATGGACCCTAACTGCGGTGATGCAGGAAAACACAAACTAAAACAATAAAGGGTTACAGAAAACAATTCCTCTGCGTCTACTATTGTGACAATCAGACAAACAGACAGACATGCATAAATGAATAATAAAAAAACGCAGTCAACACATTATACCTAACCAGGGACCTTGTGACCACCCTAAAGATTCGCAAACTCGTTCATTTGGAACAATCAATTTGAAGCAGTTTTGTGTTTACTTAGATTAGACCAGAATCCTTGATTACAAAACTAAAAATATCGAGTTGGTAATTCGAATGTTAAGTTGTCGTCAATGATGAAATACCGCTTGATTTCTCCATTTCCTGTCGATCTCTCCAACCTGACAGTGAGTGATTGCTAACTACTAAAATTGTCAATTCTATCTATCTATCTATCTATTGACCTTTCGAGCCGTAACCGGCCCATAGGGCGTAGACCAAGATACACCTTCTCCTATATGGATTTTTTTGTTCTAGCAGTTTTCTTTTAAAGATATTTTATCAAATCTCGCCATCTGTCTCTGTTCTGTGCAAGCAGTTCTATCTCATTGAGGGAGCCGACTCCTGCTGCTCTTGCCTCTCTCATCAATGTTCTTCTCAGTGTCTCCCTGGGTCTTCCTCTTTTTCTTTTACCTGTTGTTTCCCATATGAGGGCTTGCTTTGCTATTCGGTTATTATCTCTTCTCATCACATGTCCAACGTATGACCATCGTCTTTTCTTTATTACTGAAGATATTAGTGGTTGATTGGCGATTTCTCTAATTTCCTCATTTGTTTTGAATTCGTTCCATGCTATACCAAGTATTTTCCTTAGACATTTATTTTCAAATGCGTTCAACTTTGTTTCTATATCTCTTGTTGTTTTCCAGCTTTCACACGCATACGTAAGGGTTGATAGTACATTTGATTTGAATAGTCTAAGTTTTGTGTTTGTGCTGATAAGTTTTGATTTCCACAACTTTTCAAGGCTTCTGAAAGACATTGCTGCTTTAGCTATTCTGATTTTAATTTCTTTGCTCGTATCCCCTTCTCGATCAATGTGACTTCCAAGATAGATAAAGTGATCGATCTCTTCTACTGGTTTGTTTTCCATGTATATTTTGTCACCTGTTGGAATTAAACTAGTCATGACTTTAGTCTTTTCATGATTGATCTCAAGCCCAATTTTGCTGGCTATTGATGATAGTTCATTTGTGTTTTCCTGCATCGTTTTTATCTGACTGCTGATGAGGACTATGTCATCAGCAAAGTCGAGGTCCTCCAAAATTGTCAATTGCTGGTTTATATTTATGTTACTGTGCTTCTTCATCAAAATCCATGTATCCTCATTTCCTTCTCACAAGATGTTTGGCGTTTTGAGTGACATATGCAGATATACATTCACGCTGTAAGGCAGAAACATGACACTTCTTGCTGGTCGTTGCATTTCATATTTTGTATTTGTTTTAATAAGATCAAAAAAGAACTGTTGATCGAACAAGAAAAGCATAAGGGAACGATAGACATATTACATTAAAGATCTTTATGATAATGAATGAACAGAAGTAAATATTAAAGATAATGGGGAAGGACCAGAAATAATAAAAAAAAAGAAGTGGGAGACGCCATGCGCAATATAATATAAAACCAAGAAAAACTCCCGGATCTGATAATATAACTAAAGAAGAGATTAAAGCCATGGGTGATTTTGGAATAGCAATAATAACAAAAATATAAATAATATCTACAACAGCGAATATATACCTATTAAAACCAATATTCGTAGATCTACTAAATACTCGTGTGCGATTGAATGCAATGATCATTGCACAATAAGCCTTATGAGTCACATAACTAAGATATTACTAAGAATCATCATGCGAAGAGTGCGAAACAAAATCAATCCAGAAATTAGCGATGAACAGTGTGGTTTTGTTGGAGGTAAAGGTACGAACAATGCCATATATATCAGCAGGTCTTTAGTAGAAAGAGTCAGAGAGGTGAAAACAGATCTATACCTATGTTTTAAAGATTATACTAAAGCATTTGACAAAATAAAGCACCAAGAAATAATCAACTTTTTAGAAGGCATAGACGCTAACAGCAAAGATCTAAGAATAATAAAGGACATGTACTGGCAACTAACAGCACCCATACGACTTAGAAATCGATTGGTAATGTTTTAACAAATAAAACATAGTGTTAGGCCAGGTTGTGTGCTGTCACCAGATGTATTTAATATGTATAGCGAGATTATTTTAAGATCCATAAGGTACGCGCATAGAATAACAATTAGAGGTCATAATATAAATAACCTCACGTATACTGATGATACAGTCTTAATAGCTAAGAGTGCAAATAAGTTACTAGAAATGTTAGACGTTAGACCGAAGAAAAGCAAAAATAAAGGCATCAGTCTTAATAGCAAAAAGACGGAAGTAATGGTAGCAACAAAGAAAAAGATATCACCTCAGTGCACAATAAAGACAAATGGAGCAATATTAAAACAGGTAAATGAATATAAATATTTGAGAACAATGTTAACCTGAGATGATAGATGCATAACAGAGGTGAGATGCAGGATATCTTAGGCAAAGGCAGCTTTGCACACACACACACAAATAGAAAGAGGAAGATACTAAGCAATCCATTTTTGAAAATAGAATTAATAAAACGAACTCTTAAATGTTATGTACAGCGAGTCTTAACATATGAGTGTGAATCATGGACAATAGGTCAACGGACAAGAACATTACCGGAGGCTGTAGAAATGTGGTTTTACAGAATATTGAGAATACCATGGACAGCTAAGATGAATTCTGAAAACGTTCTAAAAGAGGCCAAAGCAAAAAGAGAGCTAATTTCCAACATTAGGAAGAAACAATCATAGTTTTTTTTGGCCATGTATTGAGAATACAACGAGCCTTTAATAAACGTTACGAGAACACACTCTCAAGGGTCGACCACGAAAAAGATAGATTGATGGAATATTACAAACTAGGAAACAAAACAGCAGCGGAGGCAAACAGAAGAGCAAAAGAGACAAGCTATATCTCCCCTCGTCTCTGAAAGGTAACTTATGAAGGAAAGAAGAAGAAGAATGTGTATATTAATTTTCATTATTTGAACACTCCCATTAATAGGTTGGTCATTTTCATCGTGCACGTGACCAACTCTGTGACAATTCCTAAAAATACAAGTGTTGATGATACATGCGTGCTCTTAATGAGGAAGATACTATGCAATCCATTTTTGACAATAGAAACAAGAAAAAGAGTTCTTAAATGTTATGTAGAGCCAGTCTTAACATATGGGTATGAATTATGGACAATAGGACAACAGACAAGAAAATCACTGGAGTCTGTAGAAATGTGGTTTTACAGATGAATGTTGAAAATACCATGGACAGCTAAGAAGAGTAATGAAAATGTCATGAAAGAGGTCAAAGCAAAAAGAGAGCTAATTTCCAATATTAGGAAGAAACAATCAGCATTTTTTGGCCATGTAATGGGAAGAGTACAACTGGAATATATTGTAACAATTGAAAAAATTGAGGGACGAAGAGATAGAGGGAAGCAAAGAGAAAAAATACCAGACAGCTTAAGAGAATGGCTTGGCAGAAGGTCAACAACAGAAATGATAAATAACTGTCGAGATCGAAAGTTGTGGAGAGACATGATCACCTACGCCAGCAGGCCTGGTACTTGATGATGATGATGATGCGTGCTCTTACTGCACGTTTTTAACGTCATTAACAGATGTCGCCCACATTTACTATTTCTTCGTTTCAACTTTCTCTAATTAGAATGTTCAATATTCCCTCTTCTCATTAGCTCCATTATCTCAGGGGAATAGAAATAACACTTTTTAAACGGCAACTTTTGTCTCCCCCGCTCAAACAACACTGAAGGATTTGAACAATAAAAAATATGTACATTCTATGCGCTTCCTGCAAACATAATTTATTATCATTTTTGTGTGTGTTGCTATGTTAAATTAGTAGTTCTTCTTCAGTGAAGAATATATGCCAAACCGACATACTTTCTGCGACGAATTGTAAAACTTCACTCCCACAGGTAAATATATACATATATATATATATATATATATATATATATATATATATATATATATATATATATATATATATATATATATATATATTGTGCGATATACTCACCCTTTTAAAATTAACCCAACTTTAAACATATACAAAACGATGCTAATATAAAATATAACAAGTTACACTAACGCGATAATAAGTGGATGTCGTTTTATTGCGTTTACCAGCTTTAACCTCTGACGAAGTCCCCAGAGACTAGGATTTTGCGTTTTTCTCTAGCAGCCGTGTACACATGGGGCCCTCGCCGTACAGCCAGATAACTCTGTCTTTGGAGGTACTCGTATTTTTTTCCGGCGATGAGTAATTGACGTGTCAAATCGGGCCTCTCTGCTGAGACCAGGGGTGGTTGCCGCAGAGAGAAATCACAAATAAAAACTGCAACTGGTGCAGCCGGGATTTGAACTCACAACTTCTCTGTCTTGAAACCGGCGTCTTGCCCCAAGATCAACCATTCCCCCGTTTTAAAGGATAAGGATTTCATCAGAAATGGAGGCGAAAAGTTGTCAATGTTAGGAAATATAAAAAAATAGAGTTTCATAAAAGTTGTCAATGTTAGGAAATTAAAAAAAATAGAGTTTCATAAAAGTTGTCAATGTTAGGAAAATTAAAAAAATAGAGTTTCATAAAAGTTGTCAATGTTAGGAAATTTAAAAAAATAGAGTTTAATAAAAGTTGTCAATGTTAGGAAATTAAAAAAATAGAGTTTCATAAAAGTTGTCAATGTTAGGAAATTTAAAAAAATAGTTTCATAAAAGTTGTCAATGTTAGGAAATTAAAAAATAGAGTTTCATAAAAGTTGTCAATGTTAGGAAATTTTAAAAAATAGAGTTTCATAAAAGTTGTCAATGTTAGGAAATTTAAAAAAAATAGAGTTTCATAAAAGTTGTCAATGTTAGGAAATTAAAAAAAATAGAGTTTCATAAAAGTTGTCAATGTTAGGAAATAAAAAAAAATAGAGTTTCATAAAAGTTGTCAATGTTAGGAAATTAAAAAAATAGAGTTTCATAAAAGTTGTCAATGTTAGGAAATTTTAAAAAAAAATAGAGTTTCATAAAAGTTGTCAATGTTAGGAAATTAAAAAAAATAGAGTTTCATAAAAGTTGTCAATGTTAGGAAATTAAAAAAAAATAGAGTTTCATAAAAGTTGTCGATGTTAGGAAATTTAAAAAAAAATAGAGTTTCATAAAAGTTGTCCGTGTTCAAACATACATGACAAGGCGGTAGAAAAATGTCAGCGCCAGCAAATGTTTCATTGACAGTGTGTAAAGCGATCTTAAATATCTTGAAGGAGGCGAAGGCGCTCCTCACAGCACCAGAGCTGGAAGTTGTCAGCGACCCACAGCTGATGGATTGCGCCAGGATCGGTGAACCAGAACCATCCAGACCCTGCTCCACCTCTCCGTGGTGCCTCTAGTAACAGATTAACCTGTCTAGTCTGGCCAAGTGAGTAGGGATCGAAGAGGGAAGACAACCCGGGACTCAAAAAATTACATGCTGAAGTCGGATGTGTTGGGCCAAAAGGCGCAAATATCACAGTTATACTGCAAACCACAACACAAAGCACTCACGCCCACTTTACGTCCTTTTAAGGGCGGATGATGAAGAGGTATACTTCTTTAGTCATCGGGCGAACGCAAGCAAGCAGGCGATATCTTGAAGACACAACATCAACACATATCTCATTACAGACTAACCACATCCTAATCATCGAGTTAATGCAAAAGACCAATGAGGACATACTCAAAGAGGCCAACACAAAAAGGGAGCTCCTTAAAAAACACCAGAAAGAAACAATCAACATTTTTCAGGCACATCATGAGAAGAGGAAAGTTGGAATACTTAGTTACAACTAGCAAATTACAAGGAAAAAGAGATCGCGGACGACAAAGAGAGAAAATACTAAATAGCTTGGTGTCAAGCCATGGAAAGCAGCCAACAGCAGAATTGATACGATGCACTGTGGATAGAAGATTGTGGAAGGACATGATCGCCTATGCCAACCTGTATGGCACATGATGATGACAATGAGCTAATGCAAAGGAAGATACTAGGAATAATTATTTAAGTTCCTAACGTCTGAAGGTGATTTTTTTTTTTTTTATTTCCTTCACAATATATTCTTCTGAAATACGGTAAATGTTAGAACTGTAATGTAAATAACAAACATATGCCTTTATCTAAAGAGAATGGGGGAATTTTATATATATATAAATTAAAAGAAAATTAGGAAAGTTGAAGAAATTAAAGAAAACAAAATAAAAATAGAAAAACGTGAATAACGAGAGAAAAAAAGACGAATGAAAAACAATTACAAGAAAATTTATAAGAAATTAAATAGCGAAGCTAGGAGAGGAAACAAATTTTGAAGAAAAATGGGAGGGGGGGGGGTGATAGAAAAAAGCAGTAAAAACACTACAAATAAATGAAGGAAAAAAAAATAAAACAAAACGGACCGTTCGACGCATTTGAACTCATGGGGGATAATGTGTTAGTACAAGTATTTGTGTCCATATCTTTCACTAGTGGTGTTGATGTTGCAAGCTTATCATTACTACAGGCCGTCCCAAATTTCTTTCACCAGAAAATATATCCTATATAGATTGTGTTATACCTGTTATCTCGTAGGCGTTTCAGTCAATAGCTGGGGGTTGACCCCTGCACCCCTGGTAGAGAGCACTAACAACTTAGCCATCACAGCTAATTCGTAATTTAAAACAAATAACAGCGCGATGAAAAATGATCTATTTTCAGTTGTGATTGAGTTATGCTTGAAGAATGATCTACTTTCAGTTGTGATTGAGCTATGCTTGAGAAATTATCTACTTTCAGTGGTGATTGAGTTATGATCTACTTTCAGTGGTGATTGAGTTATGCTTGAGAAATGATCTACTTTCAGTGGTGATTGAGTTATGCTTGAGAAATTATCTACTTTCAGTGGTGATTGAGTTATGCTTGAGAAATCATCTACTTTCAGTGGTGATTGAGTTATGCTTAAGAAATGGTCTACTTTCAGTGGTGATTCAGCTTTGCTTGAGAAATAATCTTCTTTCAGTGGTGATTGAGTTATGCTTGAAAAATGATCTACTTTCAGTGGTGATTGAGTTATGCTTAAGAAATGGTCTACTTTCAGTGTTGATTCAGCTTTGCTTGAGAAATGATCTTCTTTCAGTGGTTATTGAGTTATACATGAGAAATGATCTACTTTCAATGGTGATTGAGTTATACATGAGAAATGATCTTCTTTCAGTGGTTATTGAGTTATACATGAGAAATGATCTACTTTCAATGGTGATTGAGTTATGCAGAAGAAATTATTTACTTTCAGTCGTGAATGAGCTATGCATGAGAAATGGTCTATTTTCAGTCGCCTTTAAGTTATGGATCAGAAAAGATCAGCGTTCAGTCGCCATTCAGTTATGGGAAAGAAATAATCTACTTTCAGAGAGATAACAAATGAGCTATCTAGATGTGATACAAATATCTACTTTTTTTATTTTTAATGTCCAAAAATGTCGCAATCTTCCATGAGATAGAAGTGTTGCTCTGTTAAAACTGATGAAACAATACAATTCTTTCGAAAACATAAAAATCTTTTTTTAATTCTTTAAAAATACAATTTTTTTAAACTAAAAATAAAAACGTTATAGAATTCACCAGTGTGTATTTTTTTTTCTACAGTAATGTATCTCCCCTTCCCCTCCCCCCCCCCCCCAAAAAAAAAAAAACTGTTGAAATCTGGCTCAGACTTTTAATTGTTCCTTCATTGTTCATGTATTTTAATGAAACAGGAACTGACAATAGACGTAACCTTGACATTTCATATTTTACGAATGAATCGTTTTAGTTATTAAAATCTCTTTTATTTTTAGGGAATGCATTTTTGCCAACACAGCCTAATATCTGTTTTATTTCTGCCATCTTCTGTTATTGTATGCGTCACAATACAAGCAACTATAGTTCATTTTAAATGAATAGTCAAGTCTGGGGATTAGGAGCAATTTAAAAGTGCTTCTTCATTATCAAGAAACAAAACACAAAATAAATGAATAAATGAAGTGGAATTACCAATGACATTGAGTTGCATGATACTGTTTGCATTTTGTATAAGACGACACGCATTTTTTAAATGACGGAACGAATACATAACACACGAGCTACAATTAGTTAAAAGCATTATAACGAAACATCAGCATCATCAAGTACCGGGCCTGCTGGCACATGCCTCCCCACAATTTTCGATCACGACAGCTATTTACCATTTCTGTTATTGACCTTCTGCCAAGCCATTCTCTTAAGCTGTCTGGTATCTTTTCTCTTTGCTTCCCTCTATCTCTTCGTCCCTCAATTTTCCCACTTGTTACAATATATTCCAGCTGTTCTCTTCTCATTACATGGCCAAAAATGATTATTGTTTCTTTCTAATGTTGGAAATTACCTATCTTTTTTGCTTTGGCCTCTTTCAGAACGTTTTCATTACTCTTCTTAGATGTCCATGGTATTCTCAACATTCTTCTGTAAAACCACATTTCTATGGACTCCAGTGATTTTCTTGTCTGTTGTCCTCTTGTCCATGATTTACATACATATGTTAAGACTGGCTCTACATAACATTTAACGAAACATTACGTCAATATTTATAACGAAACTAACGAATGTAAACGTACTTCCAAATTAAAACGAGAAATAACGAGGGTCTGTTTCCACCAGGGGGCAACAGAGATGGGATTTCTCAAAAGAATGTTGAAAGTTCCCTGGACAGCTAACACGACCAACGAGGCATTCTCATAAAGAGGCCAACACAAAAAGGGAGCTCCTAAGAAACATCAGATAGAAACAATCAATAGTTTTTCGGGCACATCATGAGAAAAGGAAGGTTGGAATACTTGATCACAACTGGCAAAATTCAGGGAAAGAGAGATCTCGGACGACAAGGAGAGAAAATGCTGGATAGCTTGGTGTCATGGCATGGAAAACAGTCAACAACAGAACTGATACGATGTACGATAATTAGAAGATTGTGGAAGGACATGATCGCCTACGCCAACCGGTATGGCACATAATAATGAAACGTACTTCAAACATCAACTAAAAAGCAGTCGGTCAGTTAGTCAGTTAAGTTCAGTTTAGTTAGTTTGTCGTCGGACTACCTTAATCTCACACCGAACAACTGAAACAATCCCACGGCAATTGACAGTGGTTAACAAACTGTTATTTACTTCCATGTATTAGGTTTCAGGTTCATGATGTGGAGTGACTAGTACCCATCTTCGGTGCCTTCTCCTTCCCAGATAATATGGCCATGTGCTCTTTTAAAGAAGTCGGGTGGAGCTCGAGAGCCTTTAAGATAGGAACAAAATTTAGCTTCAACTGACATTTAAACCCAGAATCTTCAGGTGGGCAGGCGTGTGCACTAACCAAAACGCCACCGGGCCTTCCAATGTTAAATAGCATGCACAGTTGTTTACCACTGCCACTTTAGTTGATTTTCTCATTTGTGTTTTACCAAGAAGATAAAATAAACGTGCTTCTTCTTTTGCATATTTAAAGTGTTTAGAAGAAGCTGCGTTTTAAAATTGAAATAAACTTTTTAAATTAAAAATAGAATATTGCTCCGCCCGAAACTCTACATTGTTATGTTTTACAAATCTTTTTGTTACGAGCAGTCAAACAACATTCAGAATAATAATTACTTTTGTTAAACATTTTACTTTTAGTGTGTGGTGTCATAAACTGTAACCACAAGTAAAACATGGGAGCCGCGATAGCTCAGTGGTTAGTGAACTGGACTACAAAGGACAAGAGGTAGGGTTCGATCCCAACCGACGGCTTCCGGGTTCACCCAGCCGCACAATCGGTGCGGTCGTCGCATAGTGTGCAGGTAGGGTTTATTTTACTAGGAATAAAATACAGAATGATTCACTAAAGAAAATAGGCAGGGACGAACTATTAGGGACATGAGTTAGAGTGGGGAGGGGGGGTGTGGTAGGAAATGGGGTAATAAGTGTTATTCATTGCTTCATAAAGAAAGAAGTGACAAGAAACACCAACCTCGTGGCATTGTATTTCTTTTTCATCCTTCTCATTCTCCCTCTTTCTTCACCAATTTTCTACCCCTCTCCCTCTTGTCTTCTTTTTTTTTTCTTTCGCGTGTATATTTAGGTGTTATCTTAATAAATTCAAAGAAAGCATTGTTCAGCTCAAATTTAGCGATATCTCCGTATCATTTGCTCCAATACTCGTATGACGCCATCAATTGTCAAAATGGCCTTCTCTGTTCGCTATTTTTAGCACACCTGTAGAACATGGTAGTCGCGGTAATGAACTGATCTAATGAGGACAAAAGGTTAGGTTCGAAACCAATTGACAGATTCTAAGATTCAACATTACAGTCATCAATTACCGTGCCTGCTGGGTACAGTTATCATTTATCGCCACAACTTTCTATATATATAATTGTTTATAAATTCTGCTGTTAACTTCCTAAACATCCAGTCCATTAAACTGTTTTACAATACCTCTCCCTGCTTCTCTTTATCTTCTCTTCCTTCAGCTTTTTTCCCGTTGTCATAAGTATATTCCAGCTGTCTTCTCTCAATACAAGTCTAAACAATGATAAGTATTTCCTGCTAGGGGACTGGTTGGTCCCGAGACAAAACGCGTCTCAAAACAGACAGGTTGTGTGTTCAAATCTCAGCTGCACCAGTTGGGATCTTTGTTAGTGATTTCTCTCACCCTGGTCTCAACAGCGAGGCCTGGATTGAAAAGTCATTGATGGTAAAAGGTAAAGGTAAAGGTAAAGTACGAGACTTGAACCGGCGTCTTAGCACGCGAGTTTACACCCATATGTGCTCGGCCGCCTATCCAGAAATGTTCGGATATTTCTGTATAGTGTCGCCTCAAGCATCGAAACTCAGATGCGAAGCGACATTCCTCACCTTCCCAGGATAATATCCTGGTACCCATTTCTGCCAACGACTGGGTCGACCGTGGGAGTATTTTTTTTTCCAACCACGAGTACAATTCACACTGGTCCCAGCGGGAATCGAACACGGGTTGTCCGAACGTCGGTAGTCCAGTCGGGTGGTTTTCCCAACTAGGCTACCGAGGCCCCCTGACGGTAAAAATATATGTGTACCTCCAAAGACGGAGTTATCTGCCTTTGAGTCCAGGGACCTGTGTGCACACGCTGCCAGGGAGAAACGGATTACATGCTAAATTAAATTCCTAGTCTCTAGGGACTTCGCAAGAGGTGAAAGCTGACACCGGAAGTACATTTTCTTGCTGCTTTAACTTATTTTAGAACATCATCACAGCTCTTTTTGGCTGTCCTAGAAATTGTCAACGTTCTCTGCAAAACTACATTTCTTTGGCCTCCAAATATTTCCTTCTCTTTTCTCCAAATGTCCAGGTTTTACTTTCATATGTCAAGATTGCCTTCATATATAACACTCTTTTTTTATTATTTCAAATAACACAAATGGATTACATAATATCTTTGAAATGTAGCCTTTGTCTGGGATATTCTACACATCACCACTGTTGTTATTCCATCATGAAAGTAAACATCGTTCCCGTGTACTTTTTATTCACTGACCTAATCCAAAACTGTTCCATTTAATTTGTCTTTCCTGTGTTTTATATATATATATATATATATATATTCTTTTTCTTTAACCTTTCAACCCTGTGAAGTATACATCTTAAATAAACACTTCCAAGCCTTCCTATTCGGTGCTATTATTTTAAAATCGTTCCATGTCTTCCCCACATTCTTCATATCTAATTTCATCCGTCGTTTCCAAGTAAATTTTGGTTATTCTCGTTTGTGTCCTCCCGTGAGGACCTCAAAAAAAGGACCTGCCGTGTAACACGCAGTTTCCGCAGTGTGTCTTTCCTGCTCAATTGTCATTGTCACATCTCTTTGTCCACTCAAGGGGTTCGATCTCAACCGACGGCTTCGGGTTCACCCAGCCTTAAATGGGTACCGGATTTTTTTTTCTGGGAAAGTAAAGCAGCATGGGCGTAATACCGACCACATTACCCCAAAAATCATGTGCTGAAGGTCTGTAAAATATAGGGTCACTAACACCATATTTCCCTATACGCCACTTGGCGTGACGGGGCTACTTTACTTTTTTGTTTACTTTGTCCACTGGTGTTTGGTGGTTGTCTGGTACTTTCTCATAGTTCTAAGATAGTAATGTTTCCCTGTTACTTTGTCTTCTGGGTTCATCCAGACAATATTGAACACCAGAGATTTTTTCTCGGTGATAAAAGAGGCACAACGTTGTTCTGACCGCATTACTCAAATGTGCCGATATTCTAAATAATAATAATATGAACACTAACACCGTATAGGCAGCCGTGATAGCTCAGTGGTTAGTGAACTGGACTACAAAGGACAAGGGGTAGGGTTCGATCCCAACCGGCTTCCGGGTTCACCCAGCCTTTAATGGATACCGGATTTTTTTTGTGAAAATGAATCGACACGGGCGTAATACCGACCACATTACCCCAAAAATCATGTGCCGGAGGTCTGTAAAATTTATGGTCACAAACACCATATTCCCTATATGCCACTTGGCGTGACCGAGGTACTTTACATTTTTTTTTTTTTTTACTAACACCGTATTCCCTATACGCCACGTTTGAGGTATAATGAAGCTCTTTCTTCTCCGTTTCTTTAGCACATACTCGCCAGTCATTTTTCTTGCGCAACAGTCACATGTATTCTATAAATTCTGATGATTTACCTTCTCATACTAACTAAATTAAATATACACCTTTTAAAAATTTAGATGGTGGTATTTAGATTGGATGCAAAATTATAGCGCAAGAGATGTAAATTAACTAGCGAGAGGTGCACGATTAACCAGCGAGCTATATAACTACTAGCGTTAATACATTTTGATATATTGATGAGAGAGGCAAGAGCAGCAGGAATCGGCTCCCTCGGTGAGATAGAGCTGCTTGCACAGAACAGAGGCAAATGGCGAGATTTGATAAAATATCTTTAAAAGAATTGAAGACTGCTAGAACAAAAATTCAGATAAGAGAGGGAGTATCTTTGTCTACGTCGTATGGGTCGGCTACGGCTCGAAAGAGCAATAGACGTACATAATTTGCGTCACTGCTGAGAAAGACTGAGTACCTATGGGTTTGTCATGAGTGCAGTTAGATCGATTCTTTAAATTCAACGAAATAAACAGTGCAAACGAATACAGTTTAAAGTCATATTTGAAACAAACGAATCATGCATTTATTGTTGATTTATTTCAGAACACCAACAATGGTCTGCGGCAAATTGACATTCACATCCTTTGTGCTAACAATCCTGATCCTTGCCTTAGTGCAGAACTCGTTATCTCAGAACTACCACTTCAGCAACGGCTGGTACCCTGGCAAGAAACGATCGTCAAATGCTAGTCCTATCAGCAACGACAGTGGTAATAGGAGAAGTTCCGGGGCCAATGGGGCGCTCGATGAGGCCTGCAATATCAGTCCTTACGCCGTTCTGCTCATCAACAGGATTGTACAGGTAAGTAAATACTTCTTATAGTAGGACAGTTTGTATGAAAACTTTACAGGGAACGAACGACATTTAAGATGGCTCAATAGAATGGAAGTCTGTTTATGGAATATGATTGAAATATTTCAGTGTTCAGTGAAAGGTTTCAATTATGTATCTTGTCTGTATGTTTTCTGTGAAGTTAAATGAGTCAGAACAAATTTTGGATGAAGCCAATCTTAAAGAAACGCTAGAGAAATGAGAAATGAATGAATGGAAATTCGGGGCAAAATGGAGACTTGGCGACAATATATATTTGGTTGGGATGGATATTTGGCGGCAATGGAGATTTGGGAGGAATGGAGATTTAGCGGGAATGGATATTTGGTTGGAATGGAGATTTAGCGGGAATGGATATTTGGTTGGAATGGAGATTTAGCGGGGAATGGATATTTGGTTGGAATGGATATTTGGTTGGAATGGAGATTTAGCGTGAATTGAAATGTGGGTAGAATAGAGATTTATCGGGAATTGATATTTGGTTGGAATGGAGATTTAGCGGGAATGGAAATTTGGCGGGAGGAAGAAGAATGATTTTGAGTAAGTACTTCACGTCCATAGTATTTACTATAAATACAATTTTAGGGTCCCAGTTTTAACTTTTATTACATTTTCTGATTAATAGCTTTCACTTGTAAAAAAAAAAAAGTAAAGTGCCCCGTCACGCCAAGTGACGTATAGGGAATATGGTGTTAGTGACCATAAATTTTACAGACCTTCAGCACATTTTTGGGAGTAATGTGGTTGGTATTGCGCCCGTGCCACTTTACTTTCCCTGAAAAAAAAATCCGGTACCCATTAAAGGCTGGGTGAACCGGAGCCGTCGGTTGGGATCGAACCCTATCACTTGTCCTTAGTAATCAAGTTCACTAACCACTGAGCTATCGCGGCTCCCAGGTTTCACTTGGATCATCTTTTAAGATTGGTATTTGTCACTTGGATTAGCTTTCCCGAATGGTAATTTTCATGTGAAATATCTGCCACGCATAGTGAAAGCTTACTAATTAAAGAGAAACAGCATTTCGAGTGAAAGGTCTTTCGTTGGCATGAAAACAATACACATATTTAAAAATCGGAAGAAACCAAAGACCAAGCAAATGCCAGAGCATCTAACGCTAACTTGTAAGTGTACACAAAATAGCTACAGTTCAGTTTCTTCTGCTTTATACGGATTTGCATTCTGTTTTATTTGTTTCGGCCCCAGTTTGAGACCTTTTTGGTCGAAACGTTGTTTCTTTGTTTGGCTTTGTTTTGTTTCGCAAAGCTGAAACTTCCAAGTTATCTTTTACTGTATCTAATTCAGCTTGGCTACATGGTTTTATATGCCTGTTCCTATTAGTAATTATAACTTGGATTGTTTCGTTTCCCCAATTAAAGCTTTTAAAAATTTTTACTGCAACTATCCTGTTTCTTTACTTGAAGTTTACGATAAAATATTTACTATATATTTAGTAGGCATTGTGTGCGTGCATGTACGCGTATGTGTAAGCGTGTGTGTAAGTGTTTGTGTAAGTGTGCATGCGTCTACTTGTTAGTGTATTTATATATATATATATATATATATATATATATATATATATATATATATATATATATATATATATATATATATATGAGAGTTCTTAAATGTTATGTAGAGCCAGTCTTAACATATGGATGCGAATCATGGACAATAGAATAACTGACAAGAAAATCACTGGAGTCTGTAGAAATGTGGTTTTACAGAAGAATGTTGAGAGTACAATGGATAGCTAAAAAGAGTAATAAAAATGTTATGAGAGAGGTCAAAGCAAAAAGAGAGCTATTTTCCAATATTAGGAAGAACAAATCATCATTTTTTGGCTATGTAATGAGAAGAGAACAACTAGAATATACTGTAACAACTGGGAAAATTTAGGTACGAAGAGATAGAGGGAAGCAAAGAGAAAAAATAACAGACAGCTTAATAAGCGAATGGCTTGGCAGAAGGTCAACAATAGAAATGATAAATAGCTACCGAGATCGAAAGTTGTGGAGAGACATGATCACCTACGCCAGTAGGCCCGGTACTTGATGATGATAATGATATATATATATATATATATATATATATATATATATATATATATATATATATATGTATATATATATATATATATGGCTTTCAAATGATTGCACTGTATTTGTGTATGTATGTGTGTGTATGACTTTAAAATAACGGCTAAATGTAAGCATTCAAACGCAAACAATTCCATGCAATATATCTCGGTGTAGCTTATTTATATTGTTCTTGATGTTTCAATAATCACATGTAAATCGTGATGCCGTGACGTTTTTCTCATTGTTTTTGTCTATACCGGTGAAGTTAAAGAGCCAATATGGAACCAAGAACTGCCAGTACTTATTAAACATCTATTATGTATGTTGCGTGGACAAGTTTTTGTGAATCTGCTGTCAGCAAACACGGACCGCAGTTTACGATTTTAGAAAAAATATAATTGCTTCCTCAAGTTTATATAAATATAACACTTATGTAGTAGTAAAACTATCTCTCTCTCTCTCTCTCTCTATATATATATATATATATATATATATATATATATATATATATATATATATATATATATATATAACCACTTGTGAAAAACTGTGTTATAGCTATGGGTCAAAATTCAAGGGTCAGGTGTTAAATAAAGAAGCCAAACAATAACACAATCCATTGTCCAATTTTTTTTTCGTTCACCAGCTTTCACCTCTGACGAAGTACCTAGAGACTAGGAACCGAATTTTGTGTGGTAATCCGTTTTTCCCTGGCAGCCGTGTGCACGTGGGTTCCTCGCCGTACAGGCAGATAACTCCGTCTTCGGAGGTACTCATATTTTTTTCCCGTCGATGAGTAATCGGCGCTTCAAGTCGGGTCTCGCTGCTGAGACCAGGAGTGATTGCCGCAAAGAGAAATCACAAATAAAAATCCCAAATTGATTGCCATTTGTATTACTTCTACTGTTTATTGAATCACAAAATTGCTACTCTCTAAGATTTGTATCGAATCTGACAAAATTTGGATTCCAAAAAGATTATGACAATTCGATATATGTAAGCCTTTCTGCCGGATCAACGTTACTATATGTTTACTATTTTCTTAAGTTTGATGTACAGATCCTACTTGTTGCCTTTGTTATTGTAAATGGTCTATCACATTGAAGATTAATAGATGCTTTCTTCTTTTATGACCACTTTCAACTTCGACTTTTGTATAAACTATTCACCATATATTCCACTTCTGCACTCATGTTTGCATACTTCATTTGTGAGCGCTTTGTAAGTAAATCAATGTTGATTAACTATCATCATCATCAAGTACCATACCTGCTGGCGTAGGTAATCATGTCTCTCCACAACTTTCGATATCGACAGTTATTTATCATTTCTGTTGTTGACCTTCTGCCAAGCTTAAGCTGTTTGGTATCTTTTCTCTTTGCTTTCCTCTGTCTCTTCGTCCCTCAATTTTCCCAGTTGTCACAATATATTCCAGCTGTTTCCTTCTCATTACATAGCCAAAAAATGATGATTGTTACTTCATAATATTGGAAATTACCTCTCTCTTTGCTTAGGCCACTTTCATAACGTTTTCATTACTCTTTTTAGGTGTCCATGGTATTCTTAATTTTCTGTAAAACCACATTTCTACAGCCTCCAGTAATTTTCTTGTCTGTTGTCCAATTATCCATGATTCACATTCATATGTAAATGGATATTTCATTGCAGATTGCAGTGTTTGATGGGTTTAAGGTGTTAGTGCCCATATTGTACGGTTAAAATCGGCATAGCAATGGTTCGGTATCACGTCAGGTCGTTCCATCTTCCTAAAGGAAAATCTCTGGTACACATTTTCAAATCTGGGTGAACACTGAAGCCGCATGGATCCGAAAATAAAATTTGCTTGCAATATTTGAGAATTGCTCCTAGGTCATAGTAATCAGTAGACCGGCGTGCTAACCACATCTCTATGATCACTTCAATATGGGTATATGAAAATGATAAAACATACGATGTTTTGGCTAAAACAAGATTGGACCAAACCAATGAGAACTTCGGCTAAAGCATTCAGGTCCGTTACTATTGTTATTGTTGACATTTCGGAAGTTTTGCTTGATAATTTCCTGTTTTATTTGTGTTTATCCCTAGTTGAAGTCCATTTGTATTGAAATGTTGATTGTTTTTCTTGTTTCTTGTCTTATGGCCTAAGATGGGATATTCTATTTTAAGATCCTTTTGTTAGCAGTTCTAAGAATATATTTGCTTGCTTTCACATCTATATTTTCATCATAGTTTTAGGACAAATGAAAATGTTCCACTATGTTCACCTAAGGGTTTGCCAACAATGCTGTGACTCTAACAATTATCAACAATATTTCAAGTATAGCTTTGACAATTTTCGAGATTTGGAAAAAAAGTGAAACGATTTCAATGTAAACAAGCAGCTGTGTTTAAAATCAAGGGAACCACGGTGGTACAGTGATTAGTAAACGAAGTTGTGGTTGTAGTTTGATCGCGCGCCGGGAAACGAATCATGATTGTTGAGCCATGCGGCCAGAGCTCGACATTATGTTGCTCCAACTTTTATGTACCTTTTCATCCCATTACTAGCGGATTGCTCAGTACTGAATGTTGTCTTCAGTGCTTCCATATTCAGCACACCTATGCTCACCTTTAGATTTTTATCATCATGACGGTATCAGTTGTTAGTAGTCAGAATTGTCTCGCCTATAAAATCTGTGCTACCAGATTAACACGTCTTTTCTATTCACGTTTTATTTAACAATTTCCTTCTAGTAAGTGGCTGGTCCGTCAGAATGAGCATGCTCTGATGCCAAGTTTTGCAAAACTGGCTTCTTAAGATTACCGTACTTGACATTCGTGCACAAGGTACACATGTTTGTATTTGAGCTGAAATTCCTGACAGCATCTTCCAAACCACAACTTTTTCAACTGAGACAGCCATGGTCATAGATAAATACCTCCTTTGATCACGCCTAGTGGCGTATAGGGGATACGGTGTTAGTGACAATAATTTTTTACAGACCTTCAGCACATTATTTTTTTGGGTATTGTGATCAGTATTACGTCCGTGCCAATTTGCTTTCCCCAGATGGTGGAATAAAGTTCATGTTATCTCTGTAGGAATTGCATTTGGGACTGATTAATTTCGGCTCTCCAATGCAATTTTCTGCATTAAAGTCAATATGATGTTTCACTCAACAAATTTGCGCTGATGAGCGGAGTCGTACACTTGACAATATTCCTCTTTGACAAGTCAAGTATTGTGAATGCGACCTTCCCCCGCCTAGAGTTGATATGCGGTTTACGTAAACACATTGAGTGCTGTTCAATGGCCGTCGTTGGAATTGTTTGACGTCAATTTTTTACAAGTTACAACTCATTAATATGGACCACTCTGCCAAGAATGTTTCACTTTAGGGATCTTGCACTGTGTTTCGTGCGTTTTTGGCTGCATTCACTAGAGTAATTTACGAGCGCAGCCATTGTTGTGTGTGCTACGTCATCATGATGGCTGATTGTATATCCCTAGACCGGATAATGATAATCGGCGAAATGACGGAGCTTTGTTCATGACTTTGCAGTAGCGGGGTGACTCCTGGAGTTTCTTGTTAGTCATGAAGGATGTTGTCTAGATTCAAGAGGGCTACTGTGAGAAAGAGGATATGTGAACTGGTTTATAATTTCACAATTTCACACTGCAGGGAGATCTTACGGTTTGTTGTTTGATGTGCGACGGGGATAATCCGATGACTGTGTTTCATATGTTCGGATTTGGAGTCAAAAACGATCAACCTAACATCATCAAGCGCTATACATAAAAAAAAAAAAAATATGACGATCATCATTTTCAGGAAGAGGTGAGCTTCAAGTCAATATGGTGGATAGGCGGCAGGAACCATTAAAGGCTATGCCTGAAAAGTGTTCCTTGTTGTACTTTCCTCATATTCCAAGTACGGCTTGTTGCAGGAGCTACTGAGTTAAGTGCTATGTTCACACCGTGAGCAGTGTGTTTCATCAGTTTTTGTCATGTTTCAATATTCCGATTGTTTACGATGAATGATGACATCGTATGACAGGGAACAGACGGTTGTGTTCACTTTCTGTGCGGTTTTGCCTTATGTCTTTTGGCGTGCGCTGAGACTGCTATGATGGGGACTACAGCTACCTTTCTTTGTTTGGGAGATGAGTTAGTAATTCTGATGATTCCACTAGCACGGGCGTTTGAGCAATTATGGATTTTAATCCGTTTGCAGTGATACCGGGCCTTCCATAACCATAACCATTCCCTCATTTGCATTTCTGAAATTTCCTTTTAATTTAGCTTTGTCATTTAGAGAAGGAAACCTGATCTTTCTATATTTGCTGATGATGTTCAAGAAGGAAATTACGTCAACATTATGAAATAAGTCAAATTGTAGTTAACTAATAAGCAACATGACGATAAACAGATAGAAAAATACCCAAACAAAATGATTACGGCACATTGTAATAAATAACGGCTGTTTTATCATTAATATTTTAGTTACCTTGTTAACTGGCTTATTTACGATATATAGCATATGGTGCATTTAAGTTTATAAGAAGCATTTATATCTTAATTTTCATAATATTTGTGGTTGAAAAATGCATATTTAATACCATAATTTTGTGTACCAGAATTTGTGTACTAGAATGTGTGGACCAGAATTTGTGTGCCTGAATGAGTGTACCTGAAGTGTGTACCAGAATTTGTGTACCAGAATTTATGTACCAGAATTTGTGTACAAGAATGCGTATATCAGAATTTGTGTACCTGAAGTGTGTACCAAAAAGTGTGTACCAGAATTTGTGTACCAGAATTTATGTACCAGAATTTGTATACAAGAATGCGTATACTAGAATTTGTGTACCTGAAGTGTGTACCAAAAAGTGTGTACCAGCTTTTGTGTACCATAATTTATGTGCCAGAATTTGTGTACAAGAATTTGTGTACAAGAATGTGTATACCAGAATTTGTGTACCAGAATGTGTGTACCAGATTTTGTACACCAAAATATATTTATCGTCTATCGTTGCGATGTTCTTTATCGCTACGTGAATCTACTTCAAGTATCATGAACTCATGAACTCATGAACTCGAGGTACGGTCTCACAAACTAGAGTCACTCCAACCTGAGTGTCAAGAATGAGTCAAACAATTCAGCAAACTCCGGACATCTTCACCCACGCACGTTTTGTTATGTGTGTTTTTTTTTTTTATTTAATTCTTTTTTCGTTCCCTCTGACGAAGTCCCTATAGACTAGGAACTGAATTTTGCGTGTTAGTCAATTTTTCCCTGGCAGCCGTGTGCATCCCTCGCCTCCGTCTTCGGAGGTACTCATATTTTTTTCCGTCGATGAGTAATTGCCGTTTCAAGCCGGGCCTCGCTGCTGAGACCAGGGGTGGTTGCTGCAGAGAGATATCATAAATAAAAAATCCCAACTGGTGCAGCCGGGATTTGAACCCACAACCTCTCTGTCTCACGGCCGACGTCTTACCTCGAGACCAACCAGTCTCCCTGATATGGGTTATAACTAAAACGCAACTTTGTTAATTAAAACAAACAGCTGTGCTTGATAATGAATAATAGGGTGGTGAGTGTTATAAAGTAAGGGGATAGACCAGTAAAGGCTCAATAATAAAATATCGGATGATCTTCAGTTTATACTTTGTGTGCGTGCGGTCTATTCATAAAACGTTCGGATAGTTCCCACCTTCAATGAAACCAAAGACTACAACTACGATAATAATAAACAAAGATAATGAACAAAACTTACAAGTCAATAGAAATATAAAAGGACACAAATCTAGAGAGTTTGAGAATACTGATATCTTGGATATATCATCAAGAGCGAGTGAACACAGGGCTATACATAAATAAAAGATATTGGAATGGCGGGTGGGGGTGGGGGCAGGGCACATTTAACACGGACTCAGCAAACAAATATAAACAAAGTTAACAATGAGAACAATATTATATGGTGTTATATCAAATCGACATAAATCATAATGAAGATATATGGACAATAAACAAGAAAACATAAAAAGAAAATGGAAGTCCTTGAGATATGAATTTACAGAAAGAGAAGAATTTAGTGAGAAAGACAAGAAAACATGTAATGAGATTTTAAAACAGAAAAAAACTAAACAAAGAACTCTTAAATACAATTTGAACAAGAGAAATGGCATTTTGGGACACATAAAGTGAGGCTATAGCTTACTAAAAGACTTAATGGAATGGAATACGCAGGGTAAACTATGCAGAGGCAATGACAAAAGTGGACTGACACAACATCAAGAGGTAAACTGAGGAACTCAAGAGAGCGTATTTCATAATGGCAAACAGAGTGAGATGGCGCTTCTTGGAAGTCAATCTGGGGAGACGGCATAAGGTGATGAAGTAACCACCACTACTAAGCTACAATGAATAAATATTATGGGATAGGTATGTAAACCTGAGTGTTGACTTTTAAAAAAATTGGTGGAGTTTTGTAAACTACAAAGTTTTAACGGAACTATTTTATTGAACGATCAAGAACCTACTCCGTCATATCTCATATCACGCCGACTTTCGTTCAATATGGGGAAAGGCGACACGAACTGTTGAGGCTCTGTTTGAAAAGTATTCCTTTTTACACTTTCCTCATATTCCAAGTCCGGCTTGCTGCCGGAGCTACTGAGTTTAGTGCTCTGTGCACACCGTGAGCTGTGTATTTCATCAGGATCGTGTTTTGATATTTTGATTGTTTACGATGAACGACGCTATCGTATGACGAAAGACAACTTGGCTGTGTTAACTTTCGATGCGGTTACGCCTTATGTATTTTGGCGTGTGCTGTAACTGCTCTGATGGGGAATGCAACTGCCTTTCTTTGTTTGGATCCTAAATGTGATGAGATATTAATTCGAATGATTCCAATGGCACGGGCAGTTGAGCAATTCTGGATTTTAATTCGTTTGCAGTGATACCGGGGCTTCGACTAACAAACACTATGACTACGTTGACTCTGGAAAGAGACTCTTTCTCCGCGTTCGAAAAGTTTTTGCTCATCCTATGTATTTGGTCATCTTTTTCCACATCACACAGAGAAGGTATATGTCCTCTCCGGGTCTTTGTATTGCCCCCACAGCTTATGTTGTATGTTGGTGCCGTTGGGCCAGCCTTGACGTCGAAGTTCAGCATAGTTGCTGCATGACTGAAGGTGTTCTGGGGTCTAGTCCCTCTTTCGCAGTGACATTCGTCAGTGAGGGTTATCTCAATGCAGCGAAGGTGATTCAAGAGTCTACAGCGACAAGTTCTGAGGCGGATGATGGTCTATGTGTGTCGTGGCGGTAGATGAATTTGATCCTGCGTGTCATATATTTACAGCTTTTGCTTCCAGTTTATTCTAGATTTGTTTCGTGTCATGGTCTTGGCCTCTTTGTAGTTCACTGGCTCGAACACATTGGGCGTTTCTGCTGTCATTTTTAGAGAGGGTTCCAGCAATTCCACAACAGGAATGTAACCATTGCAATGCCACTTGTGTGGATTGTGGTCGCTCATTTAGTTATGAGATGATGTTTTCATTAGTAGATTGGGGGTAGTTTAAAGTGTCCTGAGACTCCAGGAGTGATTTGAGATATGTCAAGAAAACTGTTTTTGGTTGGAGCTCTTTGATGTTTTTTTTTCGGAGTGTTTTTCGATGGCTTAAAGTAGTGGAAACGGACTAATTAGTTTAACCAATAAAATATGGACGAAAAAGGCAACATGGTAAGCAAGAATTGCGAGATGCCCGTCGAAAACAGAAGAAAGATAGTTATTTCATATATGAGTAATAGAATATTTATTTCCCTACAATCTACCACAAAGAAAATTATATCAGTTTTATAAGAATAATAATTCATGTGACATGTTCACAAGTCACTCAAAGTGAACTTCACAAAATGTGCAAATATAAACGAACGTGGTTTACGTGGCTCGTCGACTAAGAGTTAACAGAACTTTCATCATAAATAGTTCGGTGATGAATGATAGAAACTATGTTGATTTTGTAATTATGACGAAGGATGAGTAGGTAGGAGCCGCGATAGCTCAGTGGTTAGTGAACTGGACTACCACGGACAAGGGGTAGGGTTCGATCCCAACCGACGGCTTCCGGGTTCACCCAGCCTTAAATGGGTACCGGATTTTTTTCAGGGAAAGTAAAGCAGCACGGGCGTAATACTGACCACATTACCCCAAAAATCATGTGCTGAAGGTCTGTAAAATATAGGGTCACTAACACCATATTTCCCTATACGCCACTTGGCGTGTCGGGGGTACTTTACTTTTACTTTTTATGAGTAGGTAGGAGTTAATTTGTTCTGGCATTGATGATAATAATAAATACAAGAATGAATGTTAAGTTAAATCAGAAGATAGCAAAGAATGTTAAGTTAAATCTTGTTCCCTATAACAGCATCTGATAAGAAGTGGCGAGTGGGAATATTTTAGTTGGGTTTTCCCTCAATATTATGGTCACGTCTTAGTAAAGAACACTAAATTTCATATGAGAGCTTAAGAGTCAAATGAAGTCCCTGGACATTTATAGACTTTTATAGTCTGACTGAGAACGTTAATCAGGGTATTATTGCATGATTATATTGGCGGAACTATATTAACAATGCCAGACTCGCCTTCATTGGACAAGCCAAAAGAAATTAATTTTAGCCAAAACAAGGCTTATGGAATTCGTCAAGACATTTCATCTCTGATTCAGCTGTAGGCGTACTAAACTACACAGGCGGATGGCGTTCGTTAGGAGTTGAATAAATTAACAACTCTCCAAGTACATCACAAATACCAAATATAGAAGTATATGTTCATGAGATTTAGAATCTTAATCTCCAAAACGTGTAGAGAATGCACCGAATACAGTGCTCACCAAAGTGCTTCGATATACGGTTACTGTTAACCTAACATCTAATACTCACTAAAGTGCTTCGATATACGGTTACTGTTAACCTAACATCTAATACTCACTAAAGTGCTTCGATATACGGTTACTGTTAATCTAACATCTAATGCTCATTAAAGTGCTTCGATATGTCACGGTTACTGATAACTTAACATCTAATACTCACTAAAGTGCTTTGATATATGATTTCTGATAACCCAACATCTAATGCTCACTAAAGTGCTTCGATATACGGTTACTGTTAACCTAACATCTAATGCTCACTAAAGTGATTCGATATACTACGGTTACTGATAACTTAACATCTAATACTCACTAAAGTGCTTTGATATATAATTTCTGATAACCCAACATCTAATGCTTACTAAAGTGCATCGATATACGGTTACTGATAACCTAACATCTAATGCTCACTAAAGTGATTCGATATACTACGGTTACTGATAACTTAACATCTAATACTCACTAAAGTGCTTTGATATATAATTTCTGATAACCCAACATCTAATGCTCACTAAAGTGCTTCGATATACGGTTGCTGATAACCTACCTTCGAATATCGAATCCGGGGTAGGCAGCCGAGACAGAGGAAGATAAAGGAAATGTACAACATTAGGCATCCCTGGAAGAGAAGTGGTTAGCGACCTGGTCTACTGAAGAAAAGAGACTGGGATCGATCCAGATCAACGGCTTAGAACTTCATCTATAAGGACCTGATTTACTTTTCTGGGAAGCCAATATGGCAATGGCATGCAGCTAACCACATTAGCCCATAAATATGCCTCTGGTTAAACAAAAATAGGCGACAATACTCTACTCGTTATACGCCACGGGATTCTTTCTTTTCCTTTTCTTCTTCTACGGCTGTTTGTAGAATTTCATTTAAATAAATAAGAAACTAATCAGAGCTCAAAACATGAATAGATATCAATAATTGATAACAATAATAGACATCGATAATAGATAACATTAATAGGCATCGATAATATACCAATAATAAACTCACAGACACTGATAATAGAAACCAATAATTGGTTCACTAACCACTAAGCTATCGCGGCTCCCCAGTTCACTAACCACTAAGCTATCGCGGCTCTCCAGTTCACTAACCACTAAGCTATCGCGGCTCCCCAGTTCACTAACCACTAAGCTATCGCGGCTCCCCAGTTCACTAACCACTAAGCTATCGCGGCTCTCCAGTTCACTAACCACTAAGCTATCGCGGCTCCCCAGTTCACTAACCACTAAGCTATCGCGGCTCCCCAGTTCACTAACCACTAAGCTATCGCGGCTCCCCAGTTCACTAACCACTAAGCTATCGCGGCTCCCCAGTTCACTAACCACTAAGCTATCGCGGCTCTCCAGTTCACTAACCACTAAGCTATCGCGGCTCCCCAGTTCACTAACCACTAAGCTATCGCGGCTCCCCAGTTCACTAACCACTAAGCTATCGCGGCTCTCCTTTCTATGTATGTCACATTATATCTGTGCAGTTTATTCTTTCACTTTACAGCGAACATATTATGAGATCACTAGTAGGCAAAAAAGGAATTGAAGTCAACGGTCACAACATAAATAATTTACGATATGCGGATGACACAGTCTTAATAGCGGAGACAGAGAATGAGAAACAAGAAATGATAGATATAATAGTAAAAGAAAGCAACAAGAAAGGTCTCAATCTGAATAGTAAGAACACAGAAGTAATGGTTATATCGAAGAAACAATCACCACCATCATGCAGCATAAAAATAAACGAGACAAATCGGAAACAAGTGCAACGTTTGAAATACTTGGGCACAATAATGACATCAGATGGAAGATGCAACACAGAAATAAAAGCAGAAAAGCTCAGGCCAAAATAGCATTTCAGAAAATGAAAAATATCTTATGCAACAAATATATGTCAATAGAAATGAGAAAGAGAGTTCATCGATGCTATATAGAGCAATTCTGACTTATGGAAGTGAATCATGGACAGTAGACAAACAAATGAAAAGACGATTAGAGGCCACAGAGATGGGATTTCTCAGAAGAATGTTGAAAGTTCCTTGGACAGCTAAAAAGACCAATGAGGAAGTTCTCAAAGAGGCCAACACAAAAAGGGAGCTCTTAAAAAACATCAGAAAGAAACAATCAACATTTTTCGGGCACATCATGAGAAGAGGAAAGTTGGAATACTTGGCTCGGCTACAACTGGCAAAATAAAAGGAAAGAGAGATCGCGGACGACAAAGAGAGAAAATACTGGATAGCATGGTGTCATGGCATGGAAAACAGTCAACAACAGAACTCATACGATGCACTGTGGATAGAAGATTGTGGAAGGACATGATCGTTAACGCCAACCGGTACGGCACATGATGATGAGTTTATTCTACTGTTTTATCTTTCTATGTATGTCACATTATATATATATATATATATATATATATATATATATACATGAATATTATTCTACTGCTTCACCTTTCTATGTACAGTTAATGTCTGTTAGTTTAGCTTACAGAACTAATCGTAAACAATTCTTTGTTATTCGATTTTTAAAACAAGTGATAAAACACCCCATTAATACATGTCTTGCAACTCTGAAAGCTAATCGGAGTATCTACTCTCTCTGACGTCTGCTTCCATTTTAACCATTGAAGACATGTCCCCTAAGGATACAGACAGATGGTAGAACCGGGATTTAAAAAAAAAAAAAAAAAACAAGGCACGGAAAAAAAGTTGCTCTTCTCAGATATCGAACAACTAACTATGATTGTTTCATTTCCGGGCAGAACTGCAGACGATATAGAGTTTATTACTTCAAGACTGCACAGCTGCGAAGTGTCTCGTTTTGTAATTACTTGCACTTAAACGAGGTCAACAAATATATCCCTACATAATTTTAAAATATTGGTAGACTTCAATTAACTACAAATATACAAGGTCACCTAAGACAAACTAATCATTCTATTTGAAAAACGGAGGCGGGGGGGGGGGGGGCATTTTTCAACAATATAAAAACATTTGCAGCTGGCGTCTGCAAACATTGTCAGTTAACAATCTCTGACGCAACTAAATTTTTCAGTTTTCAAGTGTTAATGTTTTGGTGACGTTTCCTTGTATGGCACAAAAGGTTTTTTTTTGTTTGTTTGTTTTTTTTAAATCAGCATCTTTAAAAAAAAAAAAAAAAAGAAGGACGATTCTAGAAAGAACAAAATTAGTATTATAAAAAATGACCTACAATTCGAGCAGAGAAAATCAGTGACTTCAATACTGTGTGAGCTGTACTCAATCATTGCATCTGATTCTTATAAATCGGCGGTTTCAATTAAAAGCACAAAGAAAGCAACAATAAAAAAAGGAATAAATAGAGCAAATATGATGCGCAACATAACTCAATTCACAAAGGAAATAATACAAACAGCACAAAATATTTTCATAATTCTCTTATATGCATTACACCCACGTGACGTTTGGAAACAGATGTGTTCCAACAATTTCGTATTGCGAAGAAAAGTGCACAAAATATACGTTTCGCCTATAATAAAGTCTTTATCAGTAGATGCAGAGAATGACAAACATACATTGTTATGTTATTATTTTACTTACTACTTAGTATACAAGTAGTATATGTTATATACTAACCGCAAGTTTATATTTTATTATCGATGAATGCCTATTCTCATGTTAAGAGAATTATACAGAAAGACAATGAGATAAATAGCAGCTTGAAGTGAAGAATGTCAACATCAGATTCTAGAGACGGTATCAACACTAGGAGGTATCAACACCCGGAGGTATCAACACCCGGAGGTATCAACACTAGGAGGTATCAACACTAGGAGGTTGTAGAGTTCATGAAGGGCCTACACCAGACGAGCATTAACACATGGAAGTTTCATTGGTGAAAACATTTGGTCAACCAATTATCATCGCTGGAGGAGAGTGACTTGCCAAGACGCAGCTGATAGGACGCTGATTGGAGAGAGAATAAATGAAGGATGATGTGTAAACTGTGTGAGTGGTGAAAAAGGATGGTGACGACAAGATCACTCAGTGAGCGCGGAAAGCACTGAAGATGGATTATGACGACGACACTATTCAGTGAGCGCAAAAATTGGGTGGTAGCAATGGGTGGTAGCAATGGGTGGTAGCAATGAGATTACTTGGTGAGCCTGAAATCTCTGAAGATCCACGATGGATCGACTATGGAGGAAAATGAATGAGAGACCAACCAAAGACAATCTGGCGGAAAACTATAACGCTAAAAATGGACCGTGTGGGTCAGACTACAACAGGAGTCCACTGACTGAGCAAAGTTATAAGATCTCAATTTTGTTCTACAACATGCCACAGAAAGTGTCAGTCACTAATTACTTTGTCGATGCAAGAACAATAACAGCAGTAATAATAATAATAATAATAATAAAAAGAAGAAGAAAAAAGAAGAAAATAAGAGGAATAAAAATAGGAATAAATATACATTTCATGTTTTTTTCGTTTCAGGATGAGGTCGCAAGGATCCAGAAGTCATGCACTCCTGACATTCCATCTGGTCTCACCGACATTTTGGAGGTAATGCATAGGCTGCAGAAAACATTCAGCATAGAAACAGACACATTATTATATTTAACCACACAGAAACATTATTATATTTAACCATACAGACACATTATTATATTTAACCACACAGACACATTATTATATTTAACCACACAGACACATTATTATATTTAACCACACAGACACATTATTATATTTAACCACACGAACAGACGCATTATTATATTTAACCACACAGACACATTATTATATTTAACCACACGAACAGACACATTATTACATTTAACCACACAGACAAATTATTATATTTAACCACACGAACAGACACATTATTATATTTAAACACACATACACATTATTATATTTAACCACACAGACACATAATTATAGTTAACCACTCATATACATTATTATATTTAACCACACAAACAGACACATTATTATATTTAACCACACACACGGACACATTATTATATTTAAACACACAGACACATTATTATATTTAACCATACACATTATTATATTTGAACACACATACACATTATTATATTTAACCACACAGACACATTATTCTATTTAACCACACAAACAGACACATTATTATATTTAAACACACACACACACATTATTATATTTAACCACACAGACACATTATTATATTTAACCACACAAACAGACACATTATTATATTTAACCACACACAGAGACACATTATTATATTTAACCACACAAACAGACACATTATTATATTTAACCACACAAACAGACACATTATTATATTTAACCACACAAACAGACACATTATTATATTTAACCACACAGACACATTATTATACTCTCGAACAAAACCGAAGACACACATTAAACAAGGGTGAGAGAAAACATGGACTAAACAGTAAAGTAATGATAGTATAGAAAAGAAATAAAAGTATTAACTGAAGGTTGCAGCTTTACTGTTGTATGACTACACTAAATATTAACGTTTCGACTTTAAAAGTGCTCATTAATGTACACAGACCAAAACAGCACGGCATGCGCTGATTAAGAAACGTATCAGAATTTACGTTCAGAGGTTCACATAAGTTCAGAGCTACAACTACCTGGGACATAGTATAACCGGTGATGGAAAATGTACAACTGAAATAAACAAAATAATAGGTATGGCAAAAAGTAATTTTAATGCCATGAAAAATATACTAACATCAAAACAAATAACAACAGGGCTAACACTAAAAATAGCAAAATGTTACATCTTCTCAATATTCCTGTATAGTGCAGAAACATGGACATTAGGCCAGAAAACAGAACAGAAAATTGAAGCCTTTGAAATGTGGATCTATAGAAGAATAGGTAAAATTGGATGGAACGAAAAGAAAACAAACGATGAAGTTTTAAAACAACTAAAAATGAAAAGAGAACTACTAAATACAATTAGAACAAGACAAATGAAATTTTGGGGCATGTTAAAAGACACAACAGCCTAACAAAAGTAATCTTGAAGGGGAAAATACAAGGTAAAAGAGACAGAGACAGATCAATACTAACATGAGCGAGTAACGTCAAAAGATGGACAAATCAGCCTATGACAACCTGCACCATCAAAGCAAGAGACAGAGCAGAATTGCGCTCCATGGTAGCCAACCTTCGTTGCGGAGATGGCACTCGATGATGATGAACATGGCAACATAAGATGTGGGAGATCTGGCTAGACAGATTGTTTCAGATTGACTCTGGTAAGTGCAGCGTTCTGTAAAGGAAAAGCGACCTCATGATGACGTTATCAATATTAGGTTTAGTCAGTCTGAAGATGTGCATGCCATTGTTACTGTTCAAAGTTATATCTGTCCAGTGAAGAGATCACCAAGTCAATAGCTACTGGGAAATTCTTAAACAACCATACAGCAGGAACTGAAGCCCTTGAAGACGCTGCAAAACTGGCTATCCAACACAAAAATAACGTGCACAATTGATTGGTGATGCTGAATGATGCACTGTCAGTCCCAACAGCTCTAAAAAACAACAACACAGGAACAGTAAGCTAGATGACTTGAAAACAACCCTAGACCAACTGTGCAATAACTTCCAGAGAGTGGAAATCCAGTGGGTACCATCACACTGTAATATACACGGAAACGAATGCACAGACAAACTAGCTAAGGAGGGAGGGAGATTACCACAAGAGAACCATCTGGTTAGCTACGATGAAGCCAAAGCCATCATAAAAGGCCAGTACCATGAAAAATAGAAACGAGAACACCCAAAGTATAACGAGAGGGACGGATACCTCCAACTATCAAGGAGGGATCAAGTCATGAAATTTTGCCTACGCACTGGCCACAACAGAATGAGAAATCAAATGTTCACCAAACTCAAAATAGGAACTACCAGCCAGTGCCACTGTACCCTGGATAACATGACAACAAAACATGTTCTACAGGATTTCCCCCATCACACAGACCTGAGAAGGACAATGTGGCCCACGCCCACCTCACTGAATGAGAAACTATACGGGGCAACCGAATCACTTAAACAGACAACTGCCTTCAGAAAAGAGTCAGGAGTCCTAGTCTCAATGAGCTAAGATCGCAGAAGCAGAAGAGGAGGAAGAGGAGGAAGAAAAACAATATCTGTCCAGTCAGCGAAAACCTGGTTCATGGCGGCCTTCAATGGAATTAATTATCTGACATCATTTTCATCTTTTTGTTCTCTCACATTTTTTTTTAAACCTCTGTTAGGGGAGTTTTCTCTGTTAGGGGAGCTTTCTCTGTTAGGAGAGTGAATATTTGAGTCCAGGTTGTTTACTAGTTTACTACAGCAGCACTGCAAACGTTTGCCTCTTCCCCGTTTACTAGTTTACTACAGCAGCACTGCAAACGTTTGCCTCTTCCCCGTTTACTAGTTTACTACAGCAGCACTGCAAACGTTTGCTTCTTCCCCGTTTACTAGTTTACTACAGCAGCACTGCAAACGTTTGCCTCTTCCACGTTTACTAGTTTACTACAGCAGCACTGCAAACGTTTGCCTCTTTCCCGTTTACTAGTTTACTACAGCAGCACTGCAAACGTTTGCCTCTTCCCCGTTTACTAGTTTACTACAGCAGCACTGCAAACGTTTGCCTCTTCCCCGTTTACTAGTTTACTACAGCAGCACTGCAAACGTTTGCCTCTTCCCCGTTTACTAGTTTACTACAGCAGCACTGCAAACGTTTGCCTCTTCCCCGTTTACTAGTTTACTACAGCAGCACTGCAAACGTTTGCCTCTTCCCCGTTTACTAGTTTACTACAGCAGCACTGCAAACGTTTGCCTCTTCCCCATTTACTAGTTTACTACAGCAGCACTGCAAACGTTTGCCTCTTCCCCGTTTACTAGTTTACTACAGCAGCACTGCAAACGTTTGCCTCTTCCACGTTTACTAGTTTACTACAGCAGCACTGCAAACGTTTGCCTCTTCCCCGTTTACTAGTTTACTACAGCAGCACTGCAAACGTTTGCCTCTTCCCCGTTTACTAGTTTACTACAGCAGCACTGCAAACGTTTGCCTCTTCCCCGTTTACTAGTTTACTACAGCAGCACTGCAAACGTTTGCCTCTTCCCCGTTTACTAGTTTACTACAGCAGCACTGCAAACGTTTGCCTCTTCCCCGTTTACTAGTTTACTACAGCAGCACTGCAAACGTTTGCCTCTTCCCCGTTTACTAGTTTACTACAGCAGCACTGCAAACGTTTGCCTCTTCCCCGTTTACTAGTTTGATGGACGCAGATCGGATTATCGGTATATCAAGCATATTTTTTCCCATATCGATAATGAAATAACAAGTTTAACAGCACACTACGTTGCGACTGCATTTGGAATGCGCTCTTTATTTGCGTCCTCTCAGTTCAGAGCCCAGAAATAGGATAATGCCGATTTTGGGTAGAATTCTCGTTGACAGACAATATTTCTAATAATTGTGTGACTCAGTCAAAATAATCTTCATTTGTAAATAGTTATATGTTTCATCTCCTCATTTTGTTTACAAAATATGAACGGATAATTTAGTTCTTGATAGGGTCCTACTATTTACTTACAATGACTACATAAACATCAATGTGTGTGTCATTTGATATTTTGTTAGTCAAGCTTTGGGGAAGCGGTGTCTTTCTTCTTCTTATTTATTCATTAATTTTTTTTGTGACGGGCTCGGCAAACCGGTTATAAATCTCACCATGATAGAAAACACTTTCGATCGCCATTTGCAATATAAAACTAACTGATCATCAGAAGTTGAAATCTCTCGGTCGAGAAACTGTTATAGATCTAAAATAACATCGTGAGCTCCAACAAGAAGGATGCAATGATGCACAAAATAATTATAACGAAAATTAAGCACTGATAAACTGACGAGAGAAAAATGATGATGATGCCAGCTATAGGTTGGTATATATTAAAGGTAGATATTAAATAATATCACATATATTAAAGGTTACAACAATCAACCAAAAATTACAAGCTGTTTTGATTCACAGTACAGCTATTTTATGGAAGTGGTTCGTATGTGACAACAACCAAAAAAAAAAAAAAAAAAACTTAGAATATTCTGGCATGAATAATGTAATGTATGTGTTTCTGATTTTTAGCACATTAATATTCATGATGGAAAATAAGAACGTTTCAAAAGCTTAAAAATATATACCGGAAATGAAATATTTTAACTTTTCACAAGAAATAATATTAAAATGTAAGCCAATACAACGTTTAATCGCCTATAATGCGATGTAACAAAAATATATATAGATTACGATTCCGGCATAAACATACATTTTAATTATTCTAACCCTCCCCTCTCCCCCCCCCCCCCCCGACTTTAAAAAAAAAAGAAATAAAGAAGGAGAAAATAAAACAGTCGTGAAATCCATGACATTTACGTGCACTGATAATATCATTTATACAAAACATGAATTCTAAATGAAGAATTAGGAAGGAAAATGAAAGCTCTGGAAAGGTAAAGGTAAAGGTAAAGTACGAGACTTGAACCGGCGTCTTAGCACGCGAGTTTACACCCATATGTGCTTGGCCGCCTATTCAGAAATGTTCGGATATTTCTGTATAATGTAGCCTCAAGCATCGAAACTCAGATGCGAAGCGACATTCCTCACCTTCCCAGGATAATACCCTGGTACTCATTTCTGCCAACGGCTGGGTCGACCATGGGGGTATTTTTTTTTTCCAACCACGAGTACAAATCACACTGCTCCCAGCGGGAATCGAACACGGTTTGTCCGAACGTCAGTAGTCTAGACGGGAAAATATGTTGCCATCGAAAGATCTTAGGTAACTCGTACATAGGCTACATCAAACAAGAGAACATTCACAGATCATCACCAATAACATAAGAAGAGCTCATAGCATCAGTCAAAAATGAGAAGCTATATCGGGGAGGACATATCACAAGATCTAACTGCCTCTACAAAGGCATTTTACAGGTCAAATGTGGAAGAAGATCAGGAAGACATTTGCTAAGCCTGATTGACGTGATCAATGATTGGAGAAAACACCCCAACAAAACAAAACAAAAAAAATGGCACACAATAAGAATAACAGAGAAAAGTTTCTGGGAGACTGAGTGGTCGAGAGGTAATATGTCGGCCTTTGGACGTGAAGGTCAGTGGATCGACTACCGTCGCAGGCGAGGGGAATTTTTCACTTCGAATCAATGGTTTCTTAGTGGCTTTAAAACTGTCATTGGGTAGTGAGATTCGATATCTAGTTCTCACTGGTAACAGCGAAAAACAGGAGATCTCGTATGCACTCTGCACAAGTTAAAGAACCCTTTAACTTGTGTTTTAAAAGAATAGTAAAGCAAAAAAAATGGCCTCTGGGCAAATTTGTGAAACAAATCCTAGCCATGCCTATGACAGATGTGTCTGACCTAAAGGCGCACATATCACGACTTTGTCGTAACCTAGCGACACAACTCATCCACGCCCATTTAACAGGTGAGCGCTAAAGGAAAAAGTAGAACAAAATCACAAACAACATATCAGCGCTCTAAAGATGTCCAAGGAAGTTGCGGAACCAGACAGGCATTCAATGTTAAATAAATACAAAATGGTATTAAGTAGATAAACCTACAGAGAGAGAGAGAGAGAGAGAGAGAGATAGGAGACAACTATGACAGTTCGGCAAAAGCTTTCCATCAGGTACTAACCAACAAACATTAATACAAACATAAAAGGCAGTGAAGTCTTCTGTTTTCTGCAACTCTACTCTCGGCCCCGAATGCTATTCAATATATTGTATAATTTATATGTGTGTTCGTCTCTGCTTAATATTAACATATTATATGTTAAAGTGCACACAAATAACACAGTCTTTTGTTCAAATCTTTCTTTTTGCCCATGATAATCTAATTAACGAATAATTATCGTTTTGCTCTCCAGAATGCTGCAAGCACGCTAGAGTCTGACAGCAAATGGTGAAAGCTACCTGAACCGAGTGAAGAACAAAAATTGATAAACTCTTTATGTTGTGAATTAACTGCCAATACTATACAAACATTTAAACAAAATAACTTGAAAAAAAAACAACATTATTTTATCAAATATCTTGAACATAAATGAGAATAATCAAACGTAGTGCAATTATTACCATTTGACGGAAGCTACTTATCAATTATAAAGCCACATAAAAATAAGAGGACACTTACATGTAATAAGACAGCTTATTAATATCTCATGCTCTAAGGACAGAAGACACTATTCGCTTTACATATTTGAAAATTGATGACTGATACAACGATGTGCTACGTTTATTTTACTTCTGGCCTTCCCCGTGACAAAATGCACATTGTTTATAAGTGGCTAGTTAGTTTCTGTCGATTTGTTCAAAGAATTTTGTTAACTATATGTTACTTTGGTTGCATTAACAAGTTCTTCAGGTCTCGTGTGAAGTTTAAATAAATTGGTCTTAAGCAGTCAGTCACTAGCACAATGAGAATTAATCACAAACAATAAAATATAATAATAATTGATGGCATCCTGTTAGTAGAAAGTGGGAGAGTGTGAGAGAGAGAGAGCGAGAGAGAAAGAGAGAAAGTACATTTGTATTTGTGGAGATTCTCGACATTCGGGGGGTTTGCTGCATGTCCTCTTGGCTGACACAATTATCTGGAGGATCATTTATATCCTGACAGCAGGACAATGTCCCTTCCTTTACTCTTGCCAATACCCATTCAAATTTACTTAAAATTTATATAATTACATTAACAATCATTTTCATCATAATCATTGAGTGTCGTCTCCGCATCGAAGGTTGGCTACCATGGAGCGCCATTCCACTCTGTCTCTTGCTTTGATGGTGCAGATTGTGATAGGTTGACTTGTTCATCTTTTAATGTTACTCGTCCATGTTAGTCTTGGTTTGCCTCTGTCTCTTTTACCTTGTATTTTCCCTTCCAATATTACTTTTATTAGGCTGTTGTGTCTTTTAACATGCCCCAAAAATTTCTCTCCATGGCTTTCTTTGTAATGTTACGTGATGAGGCTCCAATCTCTTTCACGGTGGTCTGCCATATTCGTCTTTCGTGTTCTGAATGACATCACCAAACAATCATTTTACCATAAATAAATCCAAGGTGATACGAATAGCTGTCGATCTGATAGAATAACGCTGTCGATATAGATTAGAAGCACACAAAAGAGAACAAGAATAAGTGTAAACTAACTAAACATATTATGACAACAGGAAAGACTGAAACAGAGACAGGGGGAGATAATGAGAGAAGTTACTTAGCAGTTTCACAACGTGGTTCAACAAGAATCAACAAGGGGATTAATAATTAGCACTTGCGAAAAAGAGACATGACCGCCAAGGTTTCCGGGCATGGCACAAGATGATGATGGGGTTAAATAAAATAACCATGGTCTAAATGTTGGCCAAGTAATCATCAGGAGGCTTATGCGGAAAAGATGAATAACAAGATACTTGTTAGTTAATTGTTGAAGAGCTTTGTGAACAGACAAATGGGAAGCCAGATCTGGTAATCTTGTGAAGATCGATGGTTGCTTTCTAGAAGTAGCACCAATGAAGTGAGGGCATTCATAAATCTGCACCGTCGCCCTTTACAAGTCTTCTTTATGCCATGCCCTTTGGGAGTCGTTGTCCTTCTGACAGACTTTTCCAACCTTCTCTACGTATCTCCAACATTCCCTACGTATCTCTAACATTCCCTACGTATCTCCAACATTCCCTACGTATCTCTTATCTTTAGTCATTATTTGGGACTTTGTTAAGTCGAAGCCTATCCATTCTTTGATGCTAACTTCTCGTCTCTGTCTACCTCTCCCTTTTCCTCAATTCACAGCTGTTTGCTGAATGGTATTTGCGTCAGGTCAGATGATTGTGATATGTAGCCAAACCATTTCATTTTGCATTTCTTCACAATAGTCAAAAGATCATCACGTATTCCGATTGTTTGTTGTTTCCTTTTGTGAATTTTTTCATTCGTGATACAATCCAGGCAAGAGGTGTCGAAAACCTTGCGATAACATTTCATCTACATAACTTGTATTTTATTACGTAGTTCTGCAGTAAGGGTCCATGTTTCCCAAGCGTATCATCATCATCAAGTACCGGGCCTACTGGCGTAGATGATCATGTCTCACCACAACTTTCGATCTCGGCAGCTATTTATAATTTCTGTTGTTGACCTTCTGCCAAGCCATTCTCTTAAGCTGTCTGTTATTTTTTCTATTTGCTTCCATCTATCTCTTCGTCCCTCAATTTTTCCAGTTGTTACAATATATTCCAGTTGTTCTCTTCTCATTACATGACCAAAAAATGATGATTGTCTCTTCCTAATAGCATATAATATATACAAGCGTATAAAGAAAGCAAAACACAGGTGCACATTAGCCTGATTTAGAGCCAAGAACGAGGTTCTTATTTCTCCAAATAGGTTTTAACCTTACAATGGCTGCTGTAGTTTGCGCTATTCTAGCCCATATTTCAGGTTTGGAGGTTTATTGCTTTCACTTGATCTTACGTATTTAAATTTGTCAATTGTTTTATGTTCACCTTCATTTATATTGATTTTTAAACAATGCCCCTAAGGTTGTTAGTCATCAATTTTTTCTGTTATCAACATCGATCTCCATGCCAGATGCAGCAGATGTTTTACTTAATCATTGTTTAGAGCTGTCATTTCTTGTTTTCTGTTCCTGATAAACCATCGATGCCATCAGCAAACCATAAGTTATTAATAATTCTATCCACCATCCAATATTGATTAATGCACGTATACAATGTTTAGTTTATCTATCGGTGGTAATGTAATTAAGGAAGTCTTTGGACAAAACTTCAGAACTGTCTTGAATTAGTATATGACATCACTTATCTGGTTACACAGTTGAAACTGCCTTGAGTTAGTATGACATCACTTATCTGGTTACACAGTTGAAACTGTCTTGAGTTAGTATATGACATCACTTATATAGCTATACAGTTGAAACTGTCTTGAGTTAGTCTATGACATCACTTATCTAGCTATACAGTTGAAACTGTATTGAGTCAGTATATGACATCACTTATCTAGCTATACAGTTGAAACTGTCTTGTGTCAGTATATGACATCACTTATCTAGCTATACAGTTGAAACTGTCTTGAGTCAGTATATGACATCACTTATCTAGCTATACAGTTGAAACTGTCTTGAGTCAGTATATGACATCACTTATCTAGCTATACAGTTGAAACTGTCTTGTGTCAGTATATGACATCACTTATCTAGCTATACAGTTGAAACTGTCTTGAGTAAATATAAGACATCACTTATCTAGTTATACAGTTGAAACTGACTTGAGTCAGTATATGACATCACTTATCTAGCTATACAGTTGAAACTGTCTTGAGTCAGTATATGACATCACTTATCTAGCTATACAGTTGAAACTGTCTTGAGTCAGTATATGACATCACTTATCTGGTTACACAGTTGAAACTGTCTTGTGTCAGTATATGACATCACTTATCTAGCTATACAGTTGAAACTGTCTTGAGTTAGTATATGACATCACTTATCTGGTTACACAGTTGAAACTGTCTTGAGTTAGTATATGACATCACTTATCTAGCTATACAGTTGAAACTGTCTTGAGTCAGTATATGACATCACTTATCTAGCTATACAGTTGAAACTGTCTTGTGTCAGTATATAACATCACTTATCTGGCTATACATTTGAAATTGTCTTGTGTCAGTATATGACATCACTTATCTAGCTATACAGTTGAAACTGTCTTGTGTCAGTATCCTACACACTTTTGGTTTCAATGTCAGAATTGTCGTGTATGTCTTAAAGCCAACACCACAATGGTGTATCAAAGGTCACTATTACTTGAAGTCCAAATAGAAGGACTGAAACGGGCTACGAGAAAGCCAACAAACACACAGTGGTATATAAGTCTCTATTACTCAAACACAAAAATGGCAACAAAACAACAAATGATGAACGGTACATTTCTGAAAATCATCTATTATTATTGTCAAATTCGGTTCTTATCTAAGATATCAAAGAGGGGAGGAAGAGAGAGAGGGGAGAGGGAGTGGAGGAAAAGAGAGAGAGAAAGAGAGGAGGGAGAGATAACAACATGTGGAATTAGACTTTTTAAAGATATTACAGCTGTTAATAGAAATGAGAATGGGTAAATTTCTGGAGCCACACCTTGCAATAACATGTTTTTGAGGTAAGATGGTTTGTGACACAACATTAGAAGTGAAGAACTAAGAAAACAGTTAGGGATCACCCCCACAATCAACTAAACATCAATTTAAAAAAAAAATGGTTTAGTAACACGATATAAGAAACAACTATACATAATGCACACAGGTACCAACAAACACTATGAAAACAAAAGTCAGAGGTGTTGATAGTCGATATACTAGAAACACTTGAAAATATGATGCAGAAGAAACCAGCCAGTCAAAAAGCAAAAGATCACAAACTATATCTGATCTCGACATTGAATGGCAGATGAGGAAGGGCAGAAAAAATAATGAAGGCACCCTGAAGGAGTCTCATCAAATGCAGTTATGAGCAACAATAGCCAGAAACCAGCTGCAAGGATTGAAGAAGACACAAGGGTCAAATGGATACACAATTTTGGAGTTCTGCAGTGGCATGGTGTAAAAACTGCCAGAATGGCTCACTTTGTTCTGGAGAGAAAACTGCAGCTCCTAATAGTTCTGTAGAGGGATACAAGGATAGAAGGGGTAAAAAGAAACACAACAACATACGCAATCAAATTTTATATAGTACAGACAGGATAGAAGAATATGAAGATTGGAACTGTAACGGCATTGAGATGACTTCTATAATGTAAGGTAACAGCAGATAATTTCCCTGTCACATTGTTAAAGTCATAGAAGAGAGATAGACTTTGCAGTACTGGACCACAACACTTGCAGGTTAGAGAGCCAGTGCTCATCCTCACAATTATTTACATCCTTTGTCTAACTGAGCCAGGTACCAATTTTTTTTTAGCTGGGCCAATCAGAGCATCAAGCTGAGATGGAACCAGCATTCATTTTATTGTCAAGCCAGTGCACTATCACTGCTCTACTGATGATGATCTACTTTTACACTATAAACTTCTACAATACCCATTCCTTATAATTTTTCCATTTTATTTCTATAACATCAACTTCATTGTAAGCCCACAAAAAAAGTAAGCCCATTGCTCAGGCCCATAAATCAAGAATGTCAAACAGACAATTTAAAAATCAGCACGGATATAACAGAACTCATGGGGATATAATAAAAAATAAACAAACATTAAATATAACTGTGACATGCCAAGACACAGGACAGACAGCAGATATGTAGGAAGAACAACATTCTCAAGACATGATAAAATGTAGAAAGAAACTATATCAATGTAATAAGTAAAACCAAATATATGAATAGCTAGCCTTTCTCTCATAAAACAAAACAATGCCTGTGAGTAACAATAACCTGTTATACAAAATTTTAATTTTCCCTTGAAGCTACCATTGCCAACCATGGTCATACAAGAGTCAGAAGCAGAAAGCTATCACCACAGAAGTTAGATGTACAAGGAAACCAACTAAATGGATCAAAAGTGACAAAACTAGAATTAAGATCATAACAGAAACAAATTGGCTCAGAATCTATCTTGAACAACCTAAAGAAGTAAATAAAATGATCTGCTAACTTGGTGAGAAGGGCTGGTGAATATAAACTATACACTGCATATAAATAAAGAGAAGAGAAATGCAAAGCTAGAGGCAGGTCAAGAGTAAGGTGCAGTAACAACATCAAGGCAACTCTAAACTGACTCACACTGCAATGGTTAAGGCTGTCAGAGGAGTGAGCATTAAAACTTTGTATCTACTCTACACCTGAAAGAACATGAACATCTGTTAGGAAGTGTTTCTTTCCTCCAGAATTAACAGTTTAAAAATCTTAATTAGCTCTCCTCCCATATGGCACTTAAATAAGAAGAAGAAAATAATGCATCCTTTTCCCCTTGTTTACTCAGATTTTCTCAGAAGTTATTCCCCTTGTTTACTTAGATAACTTAACCCAGGGTTCTTTTCTCAATCAGAGCAAATCAAATGGGCCATGAGAAGCAAAAATAATATGACAACCTTAATCCTTAAAAAGTTTAAAGAAATTCAGAAAAGAATTATAAAAAAAAATAGTATGGTCACAGCTTTACATGGTAAAAGACAACTCAAAAACTTTAAGATGGATACAGCCAGTAACGAGAAACTTAGTGGGCGTGTAAAAAGACTAATCAACCAACACAGAACTGGAGTCGTCAGTCATTGGACACTACAAGACTTGCTGATGAGGGGATCTGCACACCTATAGACATGTTCGGAATGCAATGATGATGACCCACAAATAACTCAATAACTCAAAACCTTCCAGTGCTTCAGTCTAAAACTGGCCTTTTGTTTAAACATAAACAATACTCACAAACAGAAACTAAGAAAACATAAAGTTTGTTTGCTGTTAGGATCATCAACACTGCACACTGGAAAAATTCATAATTGCTCCGATATCTCCCTTGAGAAAATTCTAGGAGAATCCTGGCCCACATGTACACACTTCGTAGCATTGCCTGGCATCCACAGTGTGGGTGGGTTTCTGTTGACAATTTGTTGTCAGGGCCTACTCTTTTCACTGTTAACTGTCAAAGGGTTCTTTAATGTGCACAGAGAGCTTAACATTAGATCTCACTACCCAAGAGATCAGGTAGGGTAATGTCATTAATAAACCACGGATAAAATGTTCCTATTTTTGAAAAATCACCACATTCTTCTGGTGGGCTTTGAAACCGGGTCTTTCCTGTCATACCTCTAGACTACCCAGTTCCCTAAATTTAAAAAGCTGGAAAATTGCAGGTGAGGGAGCCACCTGCAAATTTCAAATATGCAGGAACAAGAATATTATCAAGCGATCGTGAAATGTAGAAAGAAACATCTACAGATGTTCTTCTTTTATACTATGAACTTCTACAATACCAATTCATTAATTCAGCATCATAAAACAGAGTAGATCAGTTTGCTAACATAGTGTGACTAAAAATAAATGTAGGGGAAACCAAATTTATGAGGATAAATGCCAAAAGTACAAAGAAAGTCACATTCAGAGGGATGGGACTAGAAGAAAAAAGTGGATCACTTTAAATACCTGGGAAGCTATATTTCATCAAACAGTGACACTGAAAAAGAAATATCTACTAGAATAGGCATGTCAGCCTAGGCATTTAACAGGATTATAAACATTTGGTGTTCAAATGGTCTCCATCTTAGCACCAAGTTTAGAATTTACAAGTCAAATGTGCAGTCTATACACTTACATGCAGCAGAATAGTGGAGATCTTAAGATCAAAAGTCAACCTAAGAGTATTTGAAGGTTGTTGTATTAAGCAGATTCAAAAAAAGATGTTGGAAATGGCTAGGTCATGTTCTATGAGTGGAACAAGCCAGACATCCACACCTAATATTAACATGGACACCACCTGGCAAATGAAGAAGAGGCAGACCATTGAAGACATGGCAATGAACCATACATGATGAAATGAAAGAAACTGGCAGGTCCTGGCGAGAGTTGTCCATGTTTGCTCCAGACCGGATTGGGTGGAGATCTCTTGTGAGGGCCCTATGCTCCAACCGGAGTTCAGAGAATTAAGAAGTTCAGCATCACTGCCCAGATGAAAAAAATTGGTACCTAGCTCAGTTAGTCAAGGGATCTAAATAACCACAAGGATGAGCACTGGCTCTTTCACCTACAATCTTCCAACACAAACAAGTGAAGCACAAACTTAATATCAAGCTAAAACATAGAAGGCAATATTTAAATAGGAATTCAATTCTGAAAATACAAATTAAATGAAAACTAACAATGTATTTGATGCACCAAATTTGTGTGCCAAAGATCTTTGTTTGTTTGTTTTTTTTTAAATGTATTGCATCATTTGCAACATCAGATTAAAGTAAAAAAAAAAAAAAGTAAAGTACCCCCGTCATGCCAAGTGGCGTATAGGGAATATGGTGTTAGTGACCATAAATTTTACAGACCTTCGGCACATGATTTTTGGGGTGATGTGGTCGGTATTACGCCCGTGCCGCTTTACTTTCCCAGAAAAAAATCTGGTACCCATTAAAGGTTGGGTGAACCTGGAAGCCGTCGGTTGGATCGAACCCTACCTCTTGTCCTTTGTAGTCCAGTTCACTAACCACTGAGCTATTGCGGCTCCCAACATCAGATTATGTTAGGTTGTATTTTTTAACGACCATAAAGCTGTATCTATACCATTTTCACCATGAATTTTTTTGTTTTATCTTTTTACTTACTTTACTTTTTGCTAGCTTTACCATGACTTCATTTATTTTGGTCTATCTTCCTAACCTTAAATACATCAACTTCCTAGAGAGAGACTAAATGCATCATAATCATTTTCTGACTTTGCATCCAGCATAAAAATGTTACGATAATAATTACTATAATTGAGTTCAGTAACAATGAATTTTGACGTTCCAGCTTTTTAAAACATCCTTGTAAATCCATTTGCAATCAGCATCTATCAACAGCACACCAGCAATGTCAGCCATGTATAAATCATTGTAAATCACTTAGCCCTACTTCCGATCAATATGGCTGATAGGCGGCAAGAACCGTTGAGGCTCTGTCTGAAAATTGATTCCTGTTGCAGTTTCTTCATATTCCAAAACCAGCTAGCTGTCGGAGCTACTGAGATTAGTGCTCGGTGCACACCATGAGCATGTTTTTCATCCAGATCATGTTTTGATATTCCAATTGCTTACAATGAATGATGATATCGTATAACAAAGGACAGTTCAGTGCCGCTACGCCTTATGTCTTTTGGCGTGTGATGTAGCTGCTATGATGGGGACTGCAGCTGCTTTCCTTAGTTTGGATCCTTCAATGAGATGAGATGTTAATTCAGATGATTCCACTGGCATGGGTGGTTGAGCAATTATGGATTTTAATTCGTTTGCAGTGATACTGGGGCCTTCGACTAACTACAACTACCACTTAGCCCAGAAGACCAGAACCACAAACACACTTTGTAGAGGCAACTTAACAGGGGAAACAAGTCTAATTCAATGAGTTCTCAATAGCTGCTGATATATTAGATTACTCCCCTTTACAAAAGTGTTCCAAAAATATAACGGTTTTATAAATTGTTTAACAAAAGTACTTTTATTATCCCTTTACCCTCAACATTAAAAGTAAAAAAAAACTATAACCATAAATAGCATTTTCTTTGACCACAACAAAAGGACAAAAATAGGAAACTAAATTACCTCCTTTCATTCTATGGAAACATCTAGCTTTCTTTTTGCTATACACACTAGGTTACGAAATGATTAATCTCTGAAACGTTTTTTTCTAAACTGGGAAAAGAATCAAGAATTGATCACTGTAATCAACAGAGGATGAAATACATACAGTGACAGAAGCTACAATGACTAAATAGGTAGTGCACTTCAGAATTAACTATAACTGTATGGGTTCAAAACCTAGAATTGGCAATTTTTTCTTCAGAAATGGCTTTAGGGCTCACCCAGACATTGAAAAGAGGTACTGTTATTTTTTTTCAGAAAAAGCAGCGTGGTACCAACCGTATCATCCACAAAAAATATAGGAACTAATACCTTATTTCCCCATTATTCAATAAGACAAGGGGCATATATTCCAGACTATCTAGACTAGCTGTGAAGCCTAGCTGGCTCGGGAGTAGGATACTGAAAAGCAATAAAGAAACATACATAAGTTTGTTCATCTCAATAATCTTTTAACATAAGCACTCCAGCATCTAATTCTACAATCTTCATTATAAACTTAAGAAGATTTGGTGGTTGACTAGCTATGGCATTGCTATAGCAATGGTGGGTAAGCTGGGTAGGGCAGTGACGTATGCATGTTAAGAAAGTCTTCATTTGTTAATGACCTAGCTTTGTGTTTCTATCACATTATGTGAAGCTAGGCATTATCAGAATGGGAATAATTTGCTTCTAACACATTTGTAGTGCTTCTAATAGTGAAGTTGTGGCTCTGTATTTGTAATATTTTTGCTGTGTGTTGGGTAATGAAATAAAGTTGGTGGTATAATTAATGATGAACATTTCTCCAGCTGCCATATGATTCATCATCATCATGTGCCATACCAGTTGGCGTAGGTGACCATGTCTTTCCACAATCTTCTATCTACAGTGCATCGTATCAATTCTGTTGTGGACCATTTTCCATGCCATGACACCAAGCTATCCAGTATTTTCTATCTTTGTCATCTGCGATCTCTCTTTACTTTTATTTTGTCAGTTGTAACCAAGTATTCCAACTTTTCTCTTCTCATGATGTGCCCGAAAAATGTTGATTGTTTCTTTCTGATGTTTTTTAGTAGCTCCCTTTTAGTGTTGGCCTCTTTGAGAATTTCCTCATTGGTCTTTTTAGCTGTCCAGGGAACTTTCAACATTCTTCTGAGAAATCCCATATGATTTTAAGTTTCAAATTGTGAAAAAAGGTAGTCCTCATCCATTCCTTCCAGATCCAGATTAAAAGTGAACATAAAGAAAAGAACAGGGTATGTTTTAACGACAGTGACTATAAAAAAAATACCCATGACTAATTGGGTTGACTAAATATCAGAAATTGTACTCCTGGGCTTATTTTCAATAATAGGACCATTGCTTTATTTATTTTATTCTAATGATACAATTTTAGAGTTATTTTAGGTTTAGTCTTTAGAACAAGTTAGGGAGCATCGATAGCTCAGTGGTTAGTGATCTGGACTACAAAGAATAAGAGGTCGGGTTCTATCCTGATTGACAGCTTCCGGGTTCACCCAGCCTTAAACGGGTATTGGATTTTTTTCTGGGAATGTAAAGTGGTAGGGGCGTAATACCAACCACATTACCCCAAAAACCGTGTGCTGAAGGTCTGTAGGCTACAAATTATGGTCACTAACACCATATTCCCTATACGCCACTTGGTGCGACGGCGCTCTTTACTTTAAAAAAAATTCTTTAGAACAAGTTACTGTGTCAATACAGTTTTAAAATGTCAACTGTTTAATGACGAAGAGGTCCCTCACCTTCCTTTACTTCAAACACTACACTAGAATGAGATAGCCCATCTCTTGAACTCAGCTTATATCACTGCCTATGACATATAACGAACCCTTACTTCTACTTACACACAGTTACATGGTGAGTCATATGGATCTTATATGTGGTCCAAAGACATAGAAGAGAAGGTAACTTGGCTAGGATCAGTATAATAGAGTCTCAGAGTGTAGGTCCCTCTGATATGAATGGTAATGAATTGTGTAAAGTGGCAGGATATTGCTGCTTCTCTGATAAATATCTCAAGCCTTGTTTACAAGTGACTGCTTTATCTGTCTATGACAAAATCAAGGTGATATAACTTTAATACTCTTTCTTATTATTCACACTTTTATCCTCAATTCTCTTTTCCTGTTATCCACACTTGCATGATAAATACTCTTTTCCTATTAGCCACATTTTTATCCTGAATTCTCTTTCCAATTATCCACTTGTTGAGGATCTTGGAGAGAATTGAAGCCTTTGAAATGTAGATATATAGAAGAATAGGTAGAATTGGATGGAAGGAAAAGAAAACAAACGACGAAGTCTTAAAACAACTAAAAATGAAAAGAGAACTACTAAACACAATTCAAACAAGACAAATGCGATTTTTGGACCATGTTAAAAGACACAACCGTCTACTAAAAGTAATCCTGGAGGGGAAAATACAAGGTAAAAGAGGCAGAGGCAGACCAAGACTAAAATGGATGAGTAACATCAAAAGATGGACAAATCATCCTATGAAAACCTGCACCATCAAAGCAAGAGACAGAGTAGAATGGCGCTCCATGGTAGCCAACCATCGTTGCGGAGACGGCACTCGATGATGATGATGATCCACACTTTTATCATCAATTCTCTTTCCTATTATCTATACTTTTATCATCAATAATGGAAGAAAAGCGCATACCCAGGCAAATGGTGAACTAACACACGGAAAAAGACAAATCAGCAGACCTAAACTACGATATAGAGATATCTGTAAATCATCTCTGAATGACTTTTCCATCTGTGAAAATGACTGGGAACATCTGGCAAGTGATTGAACATCATGGAGATCATGTATAAGGAATGGTATAACATCATTTGAGACTGTGCTAAGGCAAAACTTAGAAGAAAAAAGACTCATGAAAAAGGATTGAAAACTCTGTGGATCAGTGGGCCTGACTTGTTCATTCTGTGGCCATGTGTGTTTGTCAAACATTGGTAGATTAGCCATGAGTGAAGCTGTTCGACAAAAACAAAACCTAAAAAAAATACACAATAGCCTCCACTAGAGACAATTTCGTCTGACAAGACGAAAAGGGCCATATATATATATATATATTATATATATACATCATCAATACTCTTTTCCTATTATCCACACTTTTATCATCAATTATCTTTCCTATTATCCACACTTTTATCATCAATACTCTTTTCCTATTATCCACACTTTTATTATCAATTATCTTTCCTATTATCCACACTTTTATCATCAATTATCTTTCCTATTATCCACACTTTTATCATCAATACTCTTTTCCTATTATCCACACTTTTATCATCAATTATCTTTCCTATTATCCACACTTTTATCATCAATTATCTGTCCTAATATCCACACTTTTGTCATCAATTATCTTTCCTATTATCCACACTTTTATCATCAATTATCTTTCCTATTATCCACACTTTTATCATCAATACTCTTTTCCTATTATCCACACTTTTATCATCAATTATCTTTCCTATTATCCACACTTTTATCATCAATACTCTTTTCCTATTATCCACACTTTTATCATCAATACTCTTTTCCTATTATCCACACTTTTATCATCAATTATCTTTTCTATTATCCACACTTTTATCATCAATACTCTTTTCCTATTTTCCACACATTTATCTTCTGGCAACCACAAATTAAATGTTATCCTTGGGAACCAATCCTGCTCTCAAAGCCTCTTCCTACCTCTCTCCTCTAACTCATCCATCCACCCAACAATCTTGAATTGCAACAAAGAAGCCACTACGAAAAGGAATGTGTATTCCCATGCAGATAACATGTTTATTTTAGATTCAGACTTCAGAAAAAGTCGGCAATTGCACAAGAAGCGCATCAGCACAATTCATGACAACAACAATTGTATGGTAAATATTCAACACATTTCTGCACAAGGTCTTTCATGCCATATGATAAGATATATCAGTTTGTAACAAGAAAACATAACAAATCAAGTTTATACAGTTATTGTGGTGATGGTTACTATAACTTTTACTCTGTAGATAAAAATACATAGAGAATGAACTAATAGCAGTATATGACCATAGCTGTTGGTAGCTGCAAGGTCAGTAACCTTGAGCTAGCCAAGATCATGCTTCAGTTTAATGTGATTAATAGAACTAGGAAGAGACTGTCTGTATCAAGTAAGTAGGTACTGAAGAGGGAAGGCAAACCTGGTCCCGAAAACCTGGTTGAGGTGAATGTGTTGGGTTAAAAGGCACAAAATATAGCAACTTGTCTGTAAATGTGACATGATAAAACAAATGCCTTTTAATCAAGGGGAAGCGACAATAAAGAATATGTCCAGTTAATAAACCAGCCTTTGTTTATATCTAAGATGGATACTTACTTCTTCAGGCAATAACAAAAACTCTTAGGAAGAAAGTTTATTTGCTTAACTGTTTAAACATGGAAAGCAAGTTTCCTATTCTGGTATTGTTCCAAATTATGGTTTGTATGTCACAATAAACAAATAGCAGTAGAGAAATATTACAAGACAGTTTTAATGCCAGTTTTTTTTAACAGAACAGCAAGATGATGAGATAGAAGTAAGCGTTGTGACATAGAACACAAAGTTAGACATATAATTGTGTTTGTCACAACATTAAAATTAGCCATAATTGAGCAACGAAGAAGTCACAATAGAACCAGAAACACCAATCTATTATATATCTTCCTCCCAAAGCTGTTAGAAATGCCAGGCTTGGACATTTATTTCTAGAATAAGATATGTACTGAATAAATTAAATGTGTCAGATGCATTTTGGAAGTTAACTAGAAAGGAAAAAAATTAGAAGTTGAAGAATCTCTTTTGCAATGGAAAATAAAACCACAAATTAAATTGCCTGACCACATGGCACAACATAAACAGTAAAATACAATCCAAAGAGCCATCAATGTCAATGAAAACTAAAAAAATAACAGACTGAAAAGGTGTTGTAAAAAAAAAAAAAAGGATAGACGGAATACCAAAAACATTAAAAAACAGAAAAAGGCAATCAAAGAGTAGCTTTAAGGCTGTCAACAATGTCTCTACAGAATGATGAAAAGTAAATGAGGAAGGGAAACCAGAAGAAGAATTAAAATGACAGTTGACAACACCAGTTTCAACTCACACTAACAAAACAGTGAGATACAAATAAAAATTGTGATAAAGCAGACAATATGAATGAGAAATATGATAAAACAGATATGAGACAGATATAATTAAGTATGCATCTTATAATGCTGACAATAACTACGACATTATAAAGATACAGAAAAAGATGATAATTAATTGACCATTACAAATACAAGTATAACAGAAGCTATATTTCTTTGAGATGGCTGTATATATGCAGCAAGAATTTCCATCTCATTTCATAACATATTTTAAGAGATGACCATAAACAATGTATGCAACATAATGTTTAAATATTTTTCACAAGCAACAAACATTAACATATAAATTAATAAATAATATTTCAGATATAGCTACATTTAAACCTGAAACAATTCATGGCATTTTTAGTTAAAAGAAAATAAAAATAAAATGTAAAAGTGCAATGTAAATAAATGGGTGAAAATTGAGGATCATGCCTTTTCAAAAGAGAGAATATAAAATTGTGAAAACAAAATAATGAAGCAATGCATGATTCTTTTTTTAAGATTAAAAGCAATAAGGAAACCATTCTGATTTGGATATATAAAATAATATATGTGCATATATGAAATACCAGACACAAACTATTTACCGTAGAAGCAATGGAGAAATAAGGTAGTTTCAATTTAGTTACAGATTATTTTGAAAAAAGAAATACAGTGTGCTGAATGTAGTATTTTTCTAAAGTAGGAAATGATTTACTTAATATATATATATATATATATATATATATATATATATATATATATATATATATATATATATATATATAAATAGAGAGAGAGAGAGAGAGAGTAAAATATGACTATAGTCCTTTCATAAACTTGTGAATTTTTTTCAAAAATCATAGCTTAACGACCTTCTGAAAGAATTAATTCAAACTTGGTATGTGCACTGGCATTCACTCTGACCAGACATTTTTTCCCCTTAAACATCTAATCTCCTGTAGGATTTTTTTTTTTTTCTAAGTTATGTAAATATATGCTTTTGGGTGCTTGGACAGACATGTTCAAGTTTTACAAACCATTCATCTCTTCTGTTCAATTAATGTACACCACTTTCAAAGCATAGCTTAAATACTTGGAAGAAAATGTTATATTTACGTGAACCAATATGCACCATTTCATCAATGGTGCAACTGCTGTGTTATCAATGACATATTTTGCTTAGGTGACTTTAAATAATTTCCGTTTAAAAAAATTTGATTTACTCCTAAGATATCATTTTTAGGGCAACCATTTTGTAATTTTCCTGAAATTATATAAAATTGTCTTTTGGCTTAACTATTATAAAACCTTTAAAGTTGGTGAAAATCTATGATTGTAGACAAAATTTCACTGTAGTTCATCAATAGTTTCTGAGAAAACTGAAGGACACTGTGTTCAGGAACTTATGAATGGACTATAACAAGATTTGTGTTGAGAATGATTATCTTATCATGTTAAACTAACTTCCTGTGAAAATCAGATGTGTTTGATAGCATATTGCAGATATCACAGCAAACTAAAATAAGCATGAAGATTAAAGCTTAAAGATAAAGAAATGCTACCTTAATTAATGTCCATCCTTGATTAAAATGTATGTCAGATAATGACAAAAGTATGGTCTCATTAGGCAATCATTTGTTACAATATAAATCAGTTAACTAGGGGTGTTGTCATGTCTTTGACAACAATGTAGCAATTAACTTTATCATTTATGATGCGTATTCATTGTTCCCAAGTAAACACATTTCCATGTATGAGGCACCACGCAAGGGTTAATCATGGATAAATCTGTATTAATAAAGGGAAGCTTTATCCACGTCTCCATAATAACAAGAAAATTATAACAAGACTGCATGTAACAGGATTCAGAATGTGGTATCTGTGGAATCTTTACTAACAAACAGCAGAGTTCAGACAAGGTAATTGTACTGTCTATAATACTCATTCTTTCACTAAAAAAAAAAGCACATAAATTATAGAAGTAAAAAACAATTTCCTATAAAGATATTATGGATTGAGCAGTTATTTGAAATGTCTTATCTAAATATGCTGAAAGTGAAGCCAAGTAAAAAAAAAATGTTAACAGTGATTTTCAACTTGTCTGTCACAGCCTGAGACATTATGTACATCAAAAGTCAATCTACTGATATTAAATTGTTAAAAGCTTAAGTGTTTGATTATTAACATTTTAATTGTAAGTTTAATGTTTTTGTAGCAAAAAAAAAATGTTTACATTTAGTAATACTATGTGAATATAAAAACGTAAGAGAAACAAAATTAAAGAAATCTTGAAACAGAGACAAATGTTTATTTTGATAAATTTCTGTGTCTCTAATACCAGTCACAATGCCACAGTATAAGAAAGTGGACATGATGTTAAAAAAAGTGAAACTTTTTTTTTAAATCATACTTTTCAATACTCCATCTGTCATTATATTTATTTCCCCTACCCCTCCCCTTCTCCCACAAAAATGAGATATTTTAAAAAAGACATTGTATACATCCCCATAAACACATGATTTGTGAAAAATAACCAACAAATTGAAGTCACAAAGTCTAAGTGATGATATTCTAGAGATGTCCACTTTCACAATTAAAATTTGACCCAGTGTAAAACCCTCCAGTCAAGGAATGAGAACACTTTATCCCTAAGTACTTTTAGCAGTCATAGCTTATTGTATAATAAGATTATGCAAGCAGGCTATATATAGGTGGTGGAGAATTGGTAATTATGAAGTACACGGCAGATTCAAAATTTGACCAGTGCGTGTTGTTTTTTTAAAAAAATGTGCATGCATCCAGTGGAAAAGCAAATCCAGGTCAAATATCCCATTTGATGCAGGTTTTCTGTGACTGAAAACTTGTTCCTGAATATTACCCCAAATATAAGAGTGCCAGAGAAACTTCCTGACTCTAGAAGATTTGAGGGGGCAGTTTCTCTAATGCTAGTACTCTATATGGACTCACGATGCAGTTGAGAGAAATGCATATGATTCATTATATATGTTGGCACTTTTCCAACAACAAAAAAAAAAAAAAAAAAAAAAAAAAAAAAGAGATTGGTGGGTGAACAAACAAAAAAGAGATTCAAGATGGCAGGTACTTGCAAAATGTTTGTAAACAATAACACTCTAAATGGAAATGTCATTAATGTAACTTCTTATTGGTCAACTGTAAACAGTTGCTCAAATGACATCCACATTATACAAATATGCAAAAGCTATATTTTAATAGAAAAAATTAATGCTTTTTAAAAAACATTGAATCTAAAGAAATTAAAAGTCTTAAAATTATCAAAACAATCCTCTTCATCTTAATAAAGAAGAAGAAGATGAAGATAGAAGAATAAAAGAGTATTTTACGGGACAATGAAGAATTTAGAGAGGAAAAAAAAATACATTTGATTAACTTATGAACTAAAAAATATGTTGGAGAAAGCAAAAATGGTACCCGCAGCACTTGTCAGCACTTTTATGGTGTAATATTTTTTGGCAGAGACTGTGGCTTGTGGAAAATAATCAGTTACATCTGCTACAATATTTTTATGAAACAGTTTAAGCAACTGTGAGCATACTATATTACAACAATAATACCAAATAAACTGTAGGATGGTAATTGGTATCATAGATGAGTGATATTAAACAAACTAAACAATTACATGTACACACTCTCTAGCATATAATATATAAGCAAAAGCACCTTGTTCTTGAAGGATGTTGAAAAAAAAAAAGCAATTACTTTAAAGGCAGTAGCTAGATACCAAGATATGCTCACAAAACGAACAGAAGTGTGTTTTTATAATAAAGAATACTAAATCATTTATCTTCGAGGAAGAAAATAATAATCTAATTTAAAGTTTTAGTCTGATAATGATTCATTTTCAGGCAGAGACTTACACAAGCATATAAGATGAACTTGAGTTTTTGTTTTGTTTACAAATCTTCACAAATTACAATGTTTCAAAGAGCAGATTAATAATTCACCTTAGATTTTAATCTGTAAATTTAAAACAAAATATAGTGAGGAAAAAAAAAAGGTGAATGAAGCCTACCCTTGCTTTTATACATGAAATTATAAAATTAAAATCAGTAATATAAAGATAAAAAACAGAACTAAAGCAATGCAGTGCTATGGATAGCATTTCTGGCACCTGCACAGGAGTGAGGATACATTGGTTACTTATACCAAGATAACCCGATGGCCCAAAACATTTTAATTGTTAGTAGATGCACTGCCATTACCCACCTGAAGTTTATTGTAAAGGTCAAGGTTGATGGTTTTGATGTCATCAAGCTGTTTTCGCAGGCTGATCACGGTGTCTTGTTTTTCATGGATGTCTTTCTCAAGAAGCCGAAGAGCTACTTCCATTTCTGTCTTCATGCCAATCTGAAGCTCTAACTCTTTCTCCACATCCTGTAAAATGTAAACACTTTCATGTAAACACTTTCATATAAACACTCTCATATACTTTTAAAGCAAACTTCCAACATTTTTTGTTGTCCACTTGGCATTGCACACAAACAGGTTTTATTTTTAAAAAAGCAATCAACATTCAGCAAATTGTGCTTTAGATTTATTTATTTATAAAATTGAATCAGCTTTACTTTATTTCCCTTTGCTTTGTTGTCTCTCAGTATCAAGGTAATATAGAGTGCTTAGATCAATGCTCTGCAGTTTGTCTCCTTCATGCTGTTCCTAATTTTTAAATATATTATTTCATTAATTCATTGTTTCATTAAATATCTCAAAAAGGTCACTAAATAGAAGTACTTTATCCGTTCACTATTTTCTAAAGTGTGAGACAAACGTTATTCTTGCTATTTTCATAAATATTGTTCAGCATTGTAATGGATGATAGTTGCTTTCATTTTCTTGTCATCACTTTCAACTTTGACCTTTGTATATATTATATCCAATCTGGTTTTACAAATTATATTTCTAAATACCTTGTCTCCTAATTCATGCTCATTATTTGACTTTTATGAGGCTGTATCATAGACTTTAACAGCTTCTTCCTTTTAAGAAATCTTAAGGGTTGCTAAGGTAACATTAATGACTACTACAGTCAACATCCTTCATTTCTCTAGTATCTGTATAGTGGCTGTTATTTGTGAGATGTTGAAGACTGTCCATTCATGGATGTTGTCTCCTCATCTGTTTTATTTGTGTCTTTCATGTTTTCTTTACTCTTTCAACATATTTTTGTGCATGATGGTTTTGTTCAAGATTGTCTGAGTAAAAGGCAATATCACCTGATTTTGTATTTTTTCACAGTGGCCAGGTGATAATTGTTACAAGCTTCCTGATTCTGTTTTTAACGACTTCATTTATAATATGATATGTGTAAGAGATGGAAGGAGTTTTAGTACATCATTTTATTATCATATGCATCAAGCACTGTGCCTTCTGGCATAGGTGATCATGTCTCTCCATAACTTTTAATCTCTACAGCTGTTCATCATTTCTGTTGTTGGCTTCCTACTAAACCATTCTTTTAAAACATTTTGTATCTTTTCTCTCTGCTTCTTTCTATCTTTTCTTTCATCAATTTTTCAGCTTTTACAACAAATTCCAGCCATTTTCTATCATTCTATCTATCTATTGACCTTTCAAGCCGTAGCCAGCCCATAGGGCATAGACAAAGATACTCCCTCTCTTATCTAAATTTATGTTCTAGCAGTTTTCAATTCTTTTAAAGATATTTTATCAAATCTCGCCATTTGTCTCTGTTGTGTGCAAGCAGCTTCATCTCATTGAGGGAGCCGAGTCCTGCTGCTCTTGCCTCTCTCATCAATTTCTATCATTACATAGCCAAAATATTTAGATAGTTTCCTTCCTATACTTGCAATGAGTCTTTTTTGTTCTGGTTTCTTTCGGAAGATCCTTGTTATTCTTTTTCATTGCCCATGACGTTCTGGTCATTCTTCTGTCAAATCATTTTTCTATGGCCTCCAATTATTTTCTTGTCTTTTCTAGTCTGATTGTTTAGGTTTCACTTCTAGCACTTTCCTTCATGCACTGAAAAACTCTTTTTATCTCTATTGTAAAAAATGGGTTGCTTAATATATTTTCATTCTTTTGAAATCAACGTATTGCCTGAGCTATTCTTCACCTAAATTTTATTATACATCTACCATCTAAAGTAAACATTCCCATGTGTTATAATTATTTGGCTTGTTTAATATTGCACCAGTTGTTTTAATTGTGCATTTAGGATTTAGGAGATGTCTTTTTATTTGTTGTGAATAATTACTTGTCTTTTTTTGCTGTTGAAGCAAAAGCTTTTATGTTTTTTTTACGATTGTTTTTATTACTTTCCTTCACTATAATGTTAATCATTTTCTATGGGTCATTTTCACTTTTAGCAATTAAGACTGTGCTATCAGCATACATCAGGTTGCTTATATTATGATCATCAACTGACATTCTTGGTAATCCTTTTGACTATCTTAGTATAATCTTACTATATAGATTAACTAAATCTATTGATAGGAGGCAGCTTTACCTAACACCTTGTTTTATTGGTTAAAACATTTCCAATTTGTTGCTAGCTGATATGAGTGCTATTTGTTGCCAGTACATGATCTTTATTATTCTCAGATTTATGCTGTCAACATTTACACTTTCTAAAATTGTTGATTATGTCTTCCAGCTTTACAAGAAATATATAATATACATAATACAAAAATACGGAATAAAGATGTATACTAATTTTTAAAATACACGCTTAATCCAAGATTATGATACCATCGTAAAAATTACTGCATCAAAACACAAATTCTTCTAAATTTGACAGTTTGCCGAGGTCAAATATTTCCTCCTCTGTGTATTTTTTAAATTACTACTTTCGGTGAGGTCAAACATTTCCTCCTCTGTGTATTTTTTTAATTACTACTTTCAGTGAGGTCAAACATTTCATCCTCTGTGTATTTTTTTAATTACTACTTTCAGTGAGGTCAAACATTTCCTCCTCTGTGAATTTTTTTAATTACTACTTTCAGTGAGGTCAAACATTTCATCCTCTGTGAATTTTTTTAATTACTACTTTCGGTGACCCCTGAGTGTTGGATATGTTTCTTTTGATGAAGGATTTTTTATTTTTCATTTTGTGAGATATGATCATATAATGCAAAAAAAAATTTTGCCAATTTTCAAGAAATTGGTAATTTTTCCTTTTTTTTTAATTTTGCTGTGACCAGGAAAATTTCTTCTGCCGTCAGATGACATTAAACAAACCTTTGTGATTCAGGAAACACAGCAAATAATGCTATGAGGTAGCCGAATATACTGAGGGACTTACGGTGATCGTATCAATCCTGTCCATGATGTCATATTTCATGTCATAAATCAACCTAAGCCCCATGTCTCTCCTAATGTGTCAAAAGTTTAAAGAAAATACTATTTTTTTTTAGCTCCTAATGTTACATTTAAATGGTAGTCATTTTCACTATGGTATCATAAACATGTCAGTCACAGATAGGTAGTGTAATCTAGGGTTAAAGCTGGAAATACAAACCCACATATCTCCTCAACTCACCAGTCTGAGTTTGGTCTCATCCTCCAACTGTTTTCTAGCGTCTGCATACAAAGTATCCAGACCTGCTCTAGATGTCAAGTATGTCTCCCTCTCGGCATCAATATCCTGCTTGGCTGCCTGCAGATAATTAGAATTGATGCTATTCTTGAAATGTACAATTAGATTACAAATTTCTTATACAAATAAAATATTTTGTGCACAAAAGCCTATTGACTTATTTTTAAAATGTTTCAATTCAGGAAACAAAAAAGGGTAATCAATGAGGTTATAGCAAAGAGAAGAGAAGGACAGTTGTCTTTCTGAAAGTATGCTTATATAAGAAATATACACTGTTGGATAATAATGGTAGTCAACATTCAACGGTCAACAAAGATGGCACTTGATATGACTATATATTTTGTATCTTTATATTTTATATAGTCATTCACAATATTATCAATGTTTCCTCTGTTTTAGTGACTCTACCCTCGTGGTACAAGAAGCATGTTTATTGCATCAACCGTCTCCTTTAAAAAAAAAAAAAAAAAACCTGTCGTGGTGACAACAGAATTACTGAAAGAGTAGGGAGATGGGTAGGAACTAGATGGAAGAGGCATAAACTTCTGTTGCCATGCAGATGTTGTTGTTATGGATCCAGCAACCTTTGAGCTGATGCCCTTCAGCCCAATGCCATGTAGTAGTATCTGCAGTTATTTCTAAGTTCTGCTGTTGTTCCATACTGAGTGTTCCTTTTGGAGGGTCTTTGAGGAAATAGAGTTGTTCTGATGTCAATGAATTTTGGACATTGAGACAAGTGGTGCTCTAAAGTTTCTTGTGGGTGATTACAGAGTGGACATATTGGGGTATGGTTTTGTTGTATTCTATTAATGTGGTTATTTAGCATAACATGTCCTGTTCTCAGTCTGAAGATGGTAGCTTGGTCTCTTCTAGTTAGGTTGTTGATGTTGTCTTGTGGATTTGGTCTTGCCATATATTTAAAAAGCTCTCTCCCTGTTTTCCCTAAGGCCCATCCATTCAGCCACTCCTCCCTACTGTTGGAGTTTATGACTTGCCATGCAGCTAATCTTGGAATCTTTAAAAGCTGGAGTGTGATTTGAGGAACGGGAATAACTTTACCAAAACAGGACATTTTAAAACACTATTTGGCTTAAAGAAGGCTAAAATATACATATAAAGTGTTGAGTGTATGTGTGTGATTAGTTGGTGGTGGTGGTAGTGGTGGTGGTGGTGGTGGTGGTGGTGGGGGGGGGGGGGGGGGAATCAAACATATATTTATTAAATGTTCCCCTCTATCAATTTACACTACCTTTACCTCAATTTTAATATTCTATAACATTCTATTATTGCTTTTTAACCATCTGTCAGATCATAGGTTACCAACACAAGTTCTTAAATAATTTATGTCCTTTTCTATCTTTTCTTGTCTTTATCAACTGTAATTTATCTTTATGATCATTGTCTCAAGATTTCATTTTCATGTATCTCTAGGTCCTGTAAGGTATCCCTCTTAACTTGAAAGGATCGATAATAAAAATTGTTTCAAATTAACCTCTAGTCATAATGAAAAATTTTGGCTGAACGTTGCCTTAAAAAAACTCAACATCAACAATGAGCACGTTAATCCAGCAGATATTAATATTCATTCCAGGTATTATTGTTATGTTTTGGCTCATATTTGCAACCACTGCTATTATTCTAATTTTCTTTCCTAATTCAATTTCTCAGGCTGACTACAAGTAACTACATCTAATACAAATAGATTTTGTTTTATACCAAAACAACTTCCCCAATCACTTCTACAGGTGAGACCAATGACTACCCAAAAAAAAAAAAAAAAAAAAAAAAAAAAAAGTATCATGGATTGAGGCACTAGGCTGATATATGTCAAAGAGACCAGCAAGATTTAACCCTACCAGACCACTGTACCTAGATTTTGGTAATTTCTGAGTCTGTTGCTATACCGCTGTACCTAATTTTCGGTACTTTGCTTAGTGCGTGAAAAAAATGCATCACAAACTAAAAATAACCATCCAATCGTGGTCAAACCTCATGGTTAGCCATTGAAAATGTCTGCCCCCCGTTTGTTTGAAGTGACTTTGTGTGGTTTGACGTTAAAAAATTCTGAAAATTCACAATGAAATGAGCAGCTGATGAACCAAGCACTTCAACAGGAAAGTGAAGTAGGTCTAGGCTTTTCACATTCCACCTGGTGATAGATACTTTGGTTGACTCAGACTCTGAGAAGTCAGATTTTCATAAAGAATATGTTTCCAGTTCAAGTGACACAGACAATGAGAGCTCGAGTGATGAGGAGAATCTTGAACCTTATAGATCTTGAGCTAGATCAATAGTAAGAGAAATGGGGCGTGTCCCTCAAATAGCTGATGTGGGTACCTCTGTATGAAACAAGGCTCATCCTACTAGGTGCATTGGCCCACAAAGGTGGAATATTGGCGTTAGATGAAAGGTAGACCTATTTTCTACAAATTTTCCAAGTTCCATCTTATTCTAACCACTTAGTTGTATGTAACTAACATTTTTCTATATCATGTTGATATTTCTCTTTAATGCTCAGGAGCCCAGGTACAGGGGACAGTTAAGTTCAGGGCCTCAGTTCTGGTGGGGTTAACTGCTGCGATTAGAAATCACAAGTGAATGTCTAAGTATATCCAAATTAATTGAGAACAATCAATGACATTCAAACCCCTCAAACAATTCTTGATCAAACCTTTTTCATTTTGTTTTGTCTAAGCAGAGCCATTTTTGCAATTCTTCATATATTTTATTTTATGTGTAAATTGATCTTAAACAGAAAAAAACATGCAGAAAGTAACACAAATGGTCTGTTTCTTGTAAAATCGAATGGTAAAGCACACAAGTGCTTTTCTTTTCCTTAGATAATTCAGTAAAAATTATGAGGAAACAATATCATATCAAAGGTATGCAACTAGCCATCATTAGATGGCTTTTCTCTCTCATTCATTATCTGGCTGGCATACAAAATCATGAATATCTTTAGGGTAGTAGACATGGAACCGGCTATTAAAATTAAATGAAAGATGTTAAATTATTTGACAGCATCTGAATTGAAAGTGGGTAGTGAATTATAAATGGCTGTTTGCATCAATATCAGTGAACCCCAACTGATCAAGATCCTACTCACCATGGTGGGCCTGGAAACACTAACCAGTCTGGACAAATTGGTAGGAACTAAATAGAGATTTTAATTTAAAAAACCTGTTCCAAAAATTGGCTTAGAGATGTGGGACATAATGTGTCAAAAGGCATGTTACCGCAGTTTGACATAAAACTACATCAGAATGCATCTATACCCCTTTAATGAAGAGAATTAGCTGTAGACACAGAGGAAGCAGGAGACTCAGCTGAAAATGTCAGCAGCCAAATAATGAAAGAGAACAAGAAAAAAACAAATGAGAAAGTCTGAATATTTAAAATAAATAAGTTTACAAAACCATTAGCTGACAACTACGTGAACTTCCTAGTGGTGTTCATATTATTTTTGTGGAACTGGCAGCTTTAACAGGTGATTTCAATCTGTCCCCACATTTATAGACTTACCTCCATCTTCTTCTCATAACCAGAGGTGACATCGTACTTCTCTCCAGTAAGCCGGTCTACTTCTGTTTGCAATGTGATGATAGTGTTCTTGGCAATAGCCAAATCTTCCTTCATTAGGCAGTTGTCTGCCTGCACAAATTCTAGCTTTTGCTGGAGGTTTGCCACTGTTGCTCTGTTCAAAAGTCATGAGAAAAAAGAGGAGAAATATATTATTATAATAGTTCAATGGAAAACATGCATAATAAAATTATTGTTATATATTAATCTCTTCTTCTTCTCGTTGGCATTCACTCGTTTAGTGTGGATGTGTTGTGCTGCTAGTTTATGACAAAGTCACAATGTTTGCACCTTTAGGCCCGACACATCCACCTTCTGATATATATACATACACTCTTTCTTTTTACACTGTTACACCGAGTGGCACATAGGGAATATGGTGTTGGTGGCCATAATTTTTACAGACTTTCAGCACATAATTTTTGGGGTAATGTGGTTGGAATTACGCCCATGACGCTTTACTTTCCCAGAAAAAATCCGGTACCCATTTAAGGGCTGGGTGAACACAGAAGCTGCTGATTAGGATCGAATCAGACCTCTCGTCCTTTGTAGTCCAGTTCACTAACCACTGAGCTATTGCTGCATCCTATATATATATATATATATATATATATTAATCTGAACAAACTATTCAAAAAACTGTAACTAAAAAATTATATAAGAATGTAAGTTCTTTATTTCTCTACTAATATTCTTAACGATTCGAAAGTATTATGTCAATTATGACAGTGAGTGAGCCGCGATAGCTCAGTGGTGAGTGAACTGGATTACAAAGGACAAGAGGTAGGGTTCGATCCTGACCGACGGCTTCCGGGTTCACCCAGCCTTAAATGGGTACCGGATTTTTTTCTGGGAAAGTATAGTGGCACGGGCGTAATACTGACCAAATTACCCCAAAAATCATGTGCTGAAGATCTGTAAAATTTATGGTCACTAACACCATATTCCCTAGACACCACTTGGTGGGACAGTGCTCTTTACGTTTTTATGACAGTGAGTATAAACACAATTTTTTTTGAAAATTGCATAAGACATCACAAGTACTCACCTCAAGAAGTAAGATTTTCAGTAATGAATCAATAAAAATAATATGATAAGTCTGAATTGCAAAAATTAATATAGATACAGAGGCATAATAGATGGATAATTTGATTTTAAAATTCAAAGCAGGGGAAACAACAAAAGTACTCTGGAAAAATGAATATTTCTGGATAAATTTGTTGAAGAAAGAGCTCTTTTGAATTATATGAAACTTATTTTGCCATATGACAGAGAGTTATAAACTTGACTAATATTTCAATATATCTTGTAGCACAGTGCTGCGCTAGCTAGTCGTTCATATACATGAACAGGGCGCCTATTACTGCCTGGGTTCTTTAAGTGGTGTTTGGTCTACATGTGCTCTGAGATATTCAAGCTGAGTTTCTTTTGCACTTGTTGTATTAATGAAGTAAATAGTAACAATATTGAATATGTTTGTTGTTTGTTTGCCTTCACCATAAATATATCTTTAGCAAAGTCCTGAGGCATTGAATTTATTATTTTTTTGAGAGTTTTTTAATTTTATGGGTAGATTTTTCCCAATAATTTTGCCCGTGCTGCAGCCATTTTTGGTCTACTTTTTTCAAATTCCAACTGCCAAGGGTTCTTTAATGTGCCCAGAATGTACACGGGACCTCCATTTTTTTTTTGCTGTTATCCAAGAGGGCTAGACATCGGATCTCACTACCCAGACACCCAAGGAGGATAAAGCCATGAAGAAACTACGGATTTGTTTATTTAAAAACAAATTGTCCACTACCTGTGGAAGGAATTGAATCTGGGACCTTCTTGTCCAGAGGTCAATGTCTTTGGTCAATGTTTTTGTATCTGGATACCTTTAGACCCAGCCCCTGATATTGAATATAACTAAATTACATCTTTAATAACACTTCATCTCGTGGTTCACTTTGCAAATTGCTGTTCTAATAAAATTTTGATTAAAATTTGGTAGACATATCACAGATGTTATATTCACTGTGTAAAAAACATAACATAAATATTGCCCATCACGCTTTGTGGTATATGGAGCATATGGTGTCAAGTGCCCATATTTTTTCACAATCCTGTTCTGCAACGTATGGTCCAGTGATCCGCTTTCAGCAAAAATTAGTTAGTAACTGCTTGCATAACAGTTATTTTTCTTGACATTATTTCATGGCAGCAGTTACATGTAGTCAGAGCTGTCTCTCCTATGAAATCAGTCCTATCAAAATAACAAACCTTTCCTATCATTTTCCTATCAAATTTTCCATCACTTACAAGGTTATCTGCCAGAAACATTCATGAGTAATACCAGACTGTCTTACATCTCATCTCTTAAAGAATATCTCTAGTAGATATTTTAGAAGACTTAGTGAACTCTAAACTAAAGCCTTTTAGAAGAAAATAATGCACTGTGGTTCTGAACTAAACACAGACCACCTAGTCAGCAAATTCACTTCTTTGTACAACTTTTAAAAAAGCCACCTCACACTCTATCTATCTATTGTCCTTTCGAGCCGAAGACGGCACATAGGGCAGAACCACAATCTCAAAAACAGAAACCTTGCATGCCAAAATGGCACATATTGCAGAGATCACTGCCTCTAAAATCTATGGCTCTGTTTCCTTAACAATAGTTTTTACAATGACAGCTTGTCAAGCCATCAATCAACCTCCTTAGTAGCCTCCTTAGTAGCCACATGCTTGGAAGGTCAGTGTCACTATTTTTTACTCATAATGAGACCCGGTAACACACAATTAATAGCAAATTTCACAAATTAGCAATATAAAAATAAGCAAACCTCTCATCGGTTGTATATAAATTACTTTTATTTTTAAAAAGTCATTCTACAGTGTGGTATGTGTACTGCTACTTACGTAAGATGCCTATTCAGTTCCTCAAGGTAATTTTTCTGATCAAGAATAGTAGCCATTTTGGAACTGCCTTCTCCACTGGCAAGGACAAAACCACAATTAATTTAATGCATTTGCAAGTAGAAATATTATAAGCTGTAACATTACTATTAAAATGTGTTTTAAATTTTCAGATCTGACTGCAATTTTAAAAAAAAAACATTTAATTCCAAAAATGTAGCAGAATATTTCAAATTAACTGTTAAACAGATGAACTAATATAAAGATATCGTCAACCTACTACCTGTTATCATTACTTCTGTCTTTTTGCAATTGAGGTCAGTCCTTTATTTTTGCTTTCCTTCACTATAATGTCTAACATTTCTTGTAACTCATTTGCACTCATAGCTATTAAGACTGTCTCATCGGTATACATGAGGTTATTTATATTATGACCTCTAATTGTTATTCTATGCGCATTCCTTATGGATCTTAAAATAATCTCACTATACATATTAAATACATCTGGTGACAGTACACAACCTTGCTTAACACTCTGTTTTATTTGTTGAAACATTTCCAATTGATTTCCAGTTCATATGGCGGCTGTCAGTTGTCAGTAAATGTTCTTTACTATTCTTAGATCTTTGCTGTTAACGTTTATGCCATCTAAAATTGTGATTATTTCTTGGTGCTTTACTTTGTCAAATGCTTTGGCATCTATGAAACATAGGTATAGATCTGTTTTTACCTCTCTGGCTCTTTCTACTGAAGACCTTCTGATGTAAATGGCATTGTTCATACCTTTACCTCCAACAAAATCACACTGTTCATCACTAATTTCTGGACTGATTTTGTTTTGCACTCTTCGTATGATAATTCTTAGTAATATCTTAGTCATGTGACTCATAAGGCTTATTGTGCGATGATCATCGCATTCAATTGCATCAGATTATTTGGTAGATCAATGGATATTGGTTTTAATAGGTATATACATCCGCTGCTGTAGATATCATTTATACTTTTGTTATTATTCTATTCCAAAATCACCCATGGCTTCAATCTCTTCTTTAGTTATATTATCTGATCCAGGAGTTTTTGCTGCTTTCATATGGCGCATGGCGTCTTCCACCTCTTCTTTGATTATTTCTAGTCCTTCCCCATTATCCTTATTTCTTCTGTTTATTCATCATCATAAAGATCTTTAATGTATTATGTCCATTGTTCCTTTATGCTATCTTGTTCAATCAACAGTTCTACTTCCTTTGATCTTAAACATCCCGTTTTTGATTACGTTTTTCTTCCTGTTAATTCTTCAATTTGTTTGTATATGGCTTTGGCAACACTTTTTTGTTGAATTTTAATCTCTTTGCATCTCTGTTTTAGCCATGCTTCTTTTACTTCATTGCATTTTAGTTGTATATATATTTGTATATAGTTGTTTTATACATATATATATATATATATATATATATAGTTGTATATTTTAGTTGTATATAGTCGTATATGTCATTATAATAAATAAATTATATGCTTTCATTATTTTAAAAAAAGTGTGTACTCCTTGTAAAAAAATTATTGAAGTAAACTGTACATCAACATCCTATCTTGTTTTTTCTTTTTAAATACCTTTCTTCCTCTGTGCTGTCATTGTATTTCCCATCTTTCATATAGAGGCTGAAGTCAATTACTCCCATCTAAAAACACAAGGAGACAATTATTCAAACCTTCCACAGGAAGTAAAAACATAAAAAGAAACAGCATTAAATTTTTATTTTAAACAATATCATGTACATATTTATAATGCAGTAACAGTTTAAAATATTTGTACATTAAAGACATAACTTCTCTGTGTCTTTCCCTATGTTTTTTTTTCTGCCTCTACTAAGATATATTTTATTTCTCTACTTAATCAATCAATCAAAGGCTTTTAGACCCCTTATTGGAGCATATGTCATGATCAAAGTCTCTCCACCCATTCCATTTCTTGGATATTTCTCTTTCCAATCCTGGCTAATGTTTCTGTGACTTCTCTTCTCCATATATTCATGGATTTCTCATCTACTTCTGTATTTTTGTATATATGGGGTTTTTTTGTTACCTTTTGTGCATGTTTTTATGGTTTCCAGATGTTGATATGTAGGATCAAATTTGATTTGACCTAATCAGAAGGTAAGTCTTCTTCTGCTACATTCCCACATTGAGGAATCAACACTGTGTCCACTTCTTAGGAGCATTAATTAGGTGTAGTTGTGTGATATCATAGTATTTAGCCAACTTCAATATCTGCATCTTTGGCCCAACATATTCAACTTCAACACATCAGTTTTCTTGGTACTACGTTTGCCTTCCCTATTTAATTCCTACTCAGTCGGCATGACTTTCCAGCACCACTGCAGGTAGATGATGTAGAATCTATACTGGTTCTGGTTCACTGATCCTAATCCACTAAGCAAGCAATGTGTCTTCAGCTTTATGCAGTGCCATGGCCCCTCAAACATGAAATAAAGACTTTTGTGACATCATATCTATTAGTCCCATAGCTTTGACAGTCGTAGAGGACCTCTTGATGATGTCTTCATAATTCAAAACCAAAAACTGCTTTCTAAGATGTGACAAAAATTAATCCTGTCAACTCTCTGGTGATGTCTTCCCATTGCTATTACTATCTGCTTTGTCTTATTTTGCCTGGCACTATGTCCTGCAAATTGGTCTTAGCAAGGTGTGTAGATCCTGTAACATGTCAGTGCCATTTTAATGTTTGTTCTTTTACTGCTGAAAGTAAATTTTGGAGGTGTGAATCATAGGATTTAGTTGTGTACTTTCTCATTGGTGTTGTGTCTGTGTAATATATACACAAGATCTTTCTATACCATCTCATATCCAGATCCTGCATCCTTTCAAGATCAGCATTGAGTGCCCATTTTTCACAGGTGTACAGAAATACAGATGTCACTATCTAATCTGTGTTCTTAGGGAGATGGTTTTCTTTTCATATACTGTTTAGACCTGTCAAGACTGCCATTGCCTGCAAAATTTGAGTTAATACTTCTGGTTTACAGCCTTCATAATAGACAATAGAGCCAAGATATTTAAATGGGTTGACTATTTCAAGTGTCTCTCCATTTATTGTGGCTTTATTTTTTATTGTGACCAACCACAAAACAGTCAAGATGTACTTCTTAAAGTCAAATAGAGAATTTCATTACTTTTTTAATACATAACAGAAAATTGCTTCAAAAGTTTTCATATAAACAAAAACAATAGCCCAGTTAGAAGACAGGCAAAGAAAATGAAATTATGCAGGTTTGGGCATTCTGTCATATGATCTAACAGCCTACCAAGACCATCTTACAGAGATCAATGGAAGTTGGAAAAGTAAATAACAGAGAAATGGTTTGCTAATAAAATAACTGAACAAGGAAACATAATAACAAACTCAGTTAAAAATAACAACAGAGAGGAATGAACTAAAGTTGTGCACAATTCGTAGTCTGCACCCAAAGATAATTAATTAAGTGTAAGTGCAGATAAGTAAACTTAAGAGATCAAAAAATAACATTTTTCTCAAGATAAAGGCATACAGACCGGCTGGTCGAGGTCCTCCCCTTTGATACACATGTTACAGTCCAGGACATTGAGACCCACCAAAAGTCCAGCTATAACAACTCCCTCCTCCTCAAGCATGAAAGCTCCTGGCTCATAAAAATCACTGTCAAAAATATTGAAATGGCTATCAAATATGTTCATGATGAACCTTACATACAATAATAATTTGTTGTTAACATTTTCCATGATTTAATACTATTTTTGGAAGCTCCTGCTCATCATTATAATTATAATAACAATAATTGTTTTTAAAAAATTCACAAACAAAAGGGTAAAATCTGAGAAAAAGATATTGAAACAATGTAAATGTGGTAAGAATGTAAAAACAAGGACAATTACAACTAAATAAACTTCTTCTTATTCTTCACTTCCATTTGTGCCTATTAAGGTGTCAAGAGAGATACAAATGTCCATTCTTTCTCTTATGACCTAATTTCTGATTCTATCTCTTCTGGTCACTCCAAGTGCTTTTCTCAGAAATCGCATCTCTGCGATGTATGTTTAGTCGTAGGTGACCATGTTTGGCACTGATAGCACAATGTAGGAATAGATATATTCTGTATAACTAAATAATAACAACTATAAGTGATGTTAAAATGTAGGATGTTCACTGATCAAGAAATAATTATATAAAAAGAAATAAAATATAAATTAAAGAAAAATAATTAGAACAAAACCTCAAACAAAACAACAAATTTTCAAAATCCCCGAAAGCAAAAAACATGGTAGCCAGATTTAAGAGTTGATTCATGACATATAAAAATTAAAATACATTTGGGACACAAGAAGGAAGGTCTGAAAAAAAAAACTAGTGACAACAGAGAAGACTGTGAGGAAAAGAAGTCAAGAAAGACAGCAGGAAAGATATGTGGTTGGATGACAAAGTGGTTGGGAAATATTATAATACTCTCAAATATATGTATAATATATGTATAATATACATATATATATATATATATATATATATATATATATATCTATTGACCTTTCGAGCCGTAACCGGCCCATAGGGCGTAGACCAAGATACACCTTCTCCTACATTAATTTTTTGTTCCAGCAGTTTTCTTTTAAAGATATTTTATCAAATCTCACCATCTGTCTCTGTTCTGTGAAAGCAGTTCTATCTCATTGAGGGAACCGATTCCTGCTGCTCTTGCCTCTCTCATCAATGTTCTTCTCAGTGTCTCCCTGGGTCTTCCTCTTTTTCTTTTACCTGTTGTTTCCCATATGAGGGCTTGCTTTGCTATTCGATTATTATCTCTTCTCATCACATGTAAAACGTATGACCATCGTCTTTTCTTTATTACTGAAGATATTAGTGGTTGATATGTATATATGTAGCTGTAGAAGAGATTGACCAGTAATATCATATGGTCTGACATATGATGTTGATTATTCTTTTTATACACCTTCAAGTCTTGATTAAGGAACAAAGTTCCAGTTCTTGCTCTTCTATCAGAGTCTGCCATTGTTATTTGATGCAGTGGCTGAGTTTTCCTAAAACCGTTTTTTAATCTTACTTTTGCTTTGGGTTCTACTTCCTGCAATCACAAGGAGTTCCCCAGGTGACTAAATCATGTTATTTATTGTCTATATATACAGCTCATGATAAGTTTTATACTAATTCCTTGTTTGATATGAAATCAGTTCTCCAGGTTATTAAAACTATTTTATTTTTGGTCTCTATACATAGATATACATAGATATAGATAAGGGAGCTCTTAAAAAACATCAGAAAGAAGCAATCAACATTTTTCGGGCACATCATGAGAAGAGGAAAGTTGGAATACTTGGTTACAACTGGCAAAATAAAAGGAAAGAGAGATCGCGGACGACAAAGAGAGAAAATACTGGATAGCTTGGTGTCATGGCATGGAAAACAGTCAACAACAGAACTGATACGATGCACTGTAGATAGAAGATTGTAGAGGGACATGATCGCCTACGCCAACCGGCAGGGTACATGATGATGATACATAGATTCACCACAGTGCACAATAATGACAAGTGGAACAATATTAAAACAGGTAAATAAATTTAAATATCTGGCAACAATGTTAACCTGAGATGGTAGATGTACAACAGAGGTGAGATGCAGAATTGCTCAGACAAAAGCAGCTTTCCAAAAAATGAGGAAGATACTGTGCAATCCATTTTTGGCAATAGAAACAAGGAAAAGAGTTCTTAAATGTTATGTAGAGCCAGCCTTAACATATGGATGTGAATCATGGACAATAGGACAACAGACAACAAAATCACTGGAGGCTGTAGAAATGTGGTTTTACAGAAGGATGTTGAGTATACCATGGACAGCTAAGAAGAGTAATGACAACGTTCTGAAAGAGGCCATAATATCCAATATTATGAAGAAACAATCATCATTTTTTGACCTTGTTATGAGAAGAGAACAGTTGGAATATATTGTAACAACTGGGAAAATTGAGGGACAAAGAGATAGAGGGAAGCAAAGAGAAAAGATATTAGACAGCTTAAGAAAATGGCTTGGCAGAAAGTCAACAACGGAAATGATAAATAACTGTTGAGATTGAAAGTTGTGGAGAAACATGATTTATATGATACGCCAGCGGGTTTGGTGCTTGATGATGATGATACATAGATCACGATTGACTCTGCTTTGATTTGTTTCTCTCACTGAAAAATTCCTTATTTTGTCTCTTCTGAACACCAAAGCCACTTTCTTTACACATTTAATTTCAGTAGTTATTAATTTATCATCTGACACTTTATCATCTGTGAATGACCATATTTGACATTGGTAGCATAGGGTGGAGACAAAAATGCATTGCAAGAGATGTGCTAAAGGGCAACGATGTTGATTTATAAATAAAATGGCTAATTAAAAAGCAAAATAAAATCAGATGAGTCTTCACTTACTGAAGTAAAATGTCTCTCTTCTCTATCATAAGTTTGAAATAGTCTGCAAGGGATTTTTGCATCAAGGCCAGCCTCAGCCAAGCCCTGGCTCTACCCAGAGGTGTTCTAAGCAAGAAACAAATATTTAGGAATCAATTAGTCAAATAAAAGAAGAAAATTAAAAACCCCATCACGCCCAGTGACATATATAAAAAAATTGTGTTAGTGTGCATATACTACTAGCGATGGCACATTTTTGGTTAATGTGGTCAGTATTACACCAAAGCTGTCTTTCTTCCCCAGAAAAATCTGGTAACCATTGAACCTAGAAACTGTAAATGAGGATGTAACCAGACCTCATGTCCTCAGTAAGCCACTTCACTGCTCTGCCATGGCTAGGCTGAAATAATTATTATACTATTTTTACAATGTCTGATTGAAGAATTTAACCTGAATCCTTTTAAGTAACACTGAGTGCATTAACCATTCAGCCACCATAGCTTCAACAGTCTTTACTTCATATGCCACAGTAAAACCTCCAGTAGACCCCAGAATTGAGATATGCAATAGGTAATATTTCTTTAAAATATCAAATCTCAATAAGTCTACCCTGCCTCACACAGTTTAAAGCATTATTTTTTTTCTCTGCCCAATACTTTTGTACTTTCAAATAATAAGCAATGGGAACACTGTTACTAGACAAAAAGAATCAATATTACTTTACAAATGTGAACCATACAACAATGGAATGAAGTGAGAACTAACTCCATTAACAGAATGTGAGGATCTTAGTGATATTATTCCACCAAATCCATTAAAAGAACATAGGTATCTTAATGATATTATTCCACCAAATCCATTAAAAGAACATAGGTATCTTAATGATATTATTCCACCAAATCCATTAAAAGAACATAGGTATCTTAATGATATTATACCACCAAATTCGTTAACAGAACATAGGTATCTTAATGATATTATACCACCGAATCAATTAACAGAACATAGGTATCTTAATGATATTACATCACAGGCAGCTAAGAAAATTAAAGATGAAACATAATAAACAAAGCACTCATGTTTGTTGTATGGTTAATATTGCTGGAAATTATAACTGCAACAATGCAGCCGAATTAGTACACAAGGTACGATTGATAAAAGTTGGAATTTCAATCAATTATGAAATAGATTTACTGTAGGCATATGCTCAAAAGGCAGGAGGATGATAGTAATGATGACTGCAAGGAAAGGGAAGAGAAAAGGACTACTGTCAAATAATATTAGAAAACTGGCAAAATGTACAATAATAGCATACTCAGAATGGGAAACTGAGAGCATGAGAAAAAGAAACAACTAAAAATAAAATAATTAAGTCCAAGATGCTTAAAAGCATCTGGGCAGAAAGCAACCAGCAACTGAAGATGAATGCTTTCATTAGGATAAGTGAACAAGAAGTGATCAAGATTCTCTTCTAACACCCAGTGGTGGGCCTGGAAATAGACTAACCAGTCTGGCCATGTGCATAGGGGTCAAAGAGGAAAGGCTACAGGGTATCCACAAATCTTGTGTTGAATCCAAATCTAGTGAGCCAAAAGATTCACATATTCCAATTTGTTCTAAACCACAATACAATGGTTCTATATCCATGCAATGCCCTTTTGGTGTAGAAATAAAAAGTTGTGGCTGTTGGATAAAAAAAAGAAACAGAGAAAGACACAGATGAGTAGTATGTCAAAATAACAACACACTGGCACATCGGAGTGACAAATACATTTGAAAAACTCAATTGGTTGCTGGTTGTGGATAAGATAGGTTAGTAACAGTACTAACCATGATACTTAATTACAGTTATTGTGTACATTACATACCTATAATAGGAAACTCCTATTACAGAGCACTTTATCAGAAGGCAATTTGATCATTAGAAATTGTCTACCATTTTGTAAGTGTCTCAGTCTTTTAGCTTCTTGACATTCAAAGGGGAAGGTCCACCTGGCTCGTGAATATTGTTTAGTTATAAGAATTCATTAAATGTCCTGGTCGAATATATTACTGTTGGTGTTAGTCAAAATTGCCAGCAAAGATATTAGATTGAAAATAGAACCTTACATTTTAAGAACTTCTAAAGAAGGTATAAAAGATTTCACTAATAGTCACCAAATGAGGTGTTCTCACCTGATGTTTGGCATTTCTCGAACGCTAGTAGTTATCTCAGCAGCTTCTGGTGCTATCTTTTCTATACTCTCCAACACCCACCAGAACTCTTTCTTGGAACTCAGTATCCCTTTTTTAGCTGATGATCAAATGAAGATCAAGAGTCATTATTATTAATTAAGTAGAAAGATATATACAGGGCAGACTTTCTTTTTCTAGCAGTCAAGTAAATGACACTTATTTCATTGAATGTTGTAGATTGGAGTTATTACACAACAGGATAAAATGTACAAGCTCTATAATAATGAATGTAAGACTTATAAAACATGATAAGTTTTATTGCAGTGATTACAAGACTGGCTTAAATGGTATGTACTTTACAACAAAGTGATTATAAGATGGACTAGAATGGTATAGGTTTTACTAGAATAATTATACGGAGGAAAAATGGTATAAGCTTCACTTCAGTGATTGTAAGACAGGCTAAAATTGCATGTACTCTATTGCAGTGATTATTACACAGATAAATATGGCATGTGCTTTAATGCAATAATTCAAAGATAAGCTAAGATGGCATATGCTCTAATGCAATAATTCAAAGATAAGCTAAGATGGCATATGCTCTAATGCAATAATTCTAAGATAAGCTAAGATGGCATATGCTCTAATGCAATAATTCTAAAATATACTAAGATTGCATATGTTTAAATTCATTAAATCTAAGATAAGGTAAGATGGCATATGCTCTAATGCAATAATTCTAAGATAAGGTAAGATGGCATATGCTCTAATGCAATAATTGCATGAAATAAAAACATGAATAACATGAAATAGATTTACAGTATGTTTCATATGTGAAAAGAAAAGATCACATAATCTGTTTCTTCTTCTTCTTCTTCTTCTTCTGCGATCATGGCTCATTCAGACTAGGATTCCGGACTCTCTTATGAAAGCAGCTGTCTGTTTAAGTGATTCAGTTGTCACACAATCTGTTTAATTTCATTTGTAAACTTTACAACTAGTTTACAAAATCTTACTGTTATTATTACATGGTTATTGTGCGACCCTTCAAACTATTATTCTGTGAGTGGTTTTTTTTTTTTTTAAACAACAAACAAAAAAATTCAAATATAGAAGAGACACAAAATATAATGGCAATATCACAACACTACAGGCTAAACACAAAGAAATGCAAAATAAAAAAAAACTACATCAAAATGATTTAGCTATTAATTTAAGTTAGGTTTATCATTTGAAAGTGAGTCAAAGATGTCTAACTCATGTGAGATTTTAAATCTCTTGAGGTTAAAAATAAATATATATATATATAATTTTTAAAAAGTGCTGGGGATTTGAGCACCTATAGACATGTTCGGAGAGCAATAATGATGACCCGCAAATAACTCAATAACTCAAGATACATAATAATAATATATATGTGCTTATATGTTTATATATATATAAATACACTCACACAGGGTGTCTCACTGGCTAGCAAATTTAACATTCCCTCAATAATCTTAACACCAATAATGATATTGCAACAAAATTTGAACAGGAATGAGTTTATTGAGCAAGAAATGATAAGAAATGTGTTTGTACTGTGTGTGTATGGGTGTATGCATGCATACGTGCATTTGTGTGTGTGTATAGAGCACTTAATTGTTGCGACGCTGTGTAACACAACCTGTCAGACGTGCCTCTCTGCTGATCTCTGTCACTTGGTTTAGACTGCCTATAAAGTATGCTTGTTGTTTGTGTACAGTACATGTGAGTTTGGGAGCCGCGATAACTCAGTGGTTAGTAAACTGGACTACAAAGGACAAGAGTTAGGGTTCGATCCCAACCGACAGCTTCTGGATCACCCAGCCTTTAATGGGTACCGGATTTTTTACTGGGAAAGTAAAGTGGCACGCGTGTAATACTGACCACATTATCACAAAAATCATGCGCCGAAGGTCTGTAAAATTTATGGTTACTAACACCATACTCTCTATACGCCACTTGGCGTGACGGAGGTACTTTACTTTTTTTTTTACATGTGAGTTAACACAAGACAGCTTGACAATGCTTTGGTATACTTTGGAGAAGTGTGTGTTTCATGGCCAAACCAATTAAAGAAATGCCAGGTTCAGTAACAAATGAGACACCCTGTATACAAAACCACAGTACCTATCCAAGTATTTCACACAGCCATGGATAACAAATTAAAAGATACAAATAAATTTTTTTTTTTAATGTGACTGCACACCCTCAAGCATTTATTGAAAACATTACTGCGCATCTGCAAACATAACTTCAGCAAAAATATTTATGAAATAAGTCTTTAGGGGACATTTTTGTAGGCAAAAAAATATGCACACTTTTTCGGACCATTGTTTATGCTTACATTTTTTTGTTTAAAAGCTTGTTCAATCTATACACTGAGCAAATCTTTAAAAACATCTCAGAGATGCCAGGTCTAAACATTAATGGAAAGATAATCAATAACCTAAGATATGCTGATGATACTGTTCTAACTGTTCTACTAGCAGAAAATCCTAAAGACCTACAACAATTGCTTAATGTGATAAACATAACAAGCAAAAATATGGACTAGATATGAATATCAAAAAGACTAAAACTATGATCATAAACAAAGACAATTCTCAAGACCTACAATTAAATATCACAGTTGAGGGAATACATCTGGAGACAGTCCAGAGCTCCAACTACTTGGGACATACTATAACCAATGATGGAAAATGTAAAATTTAAATAAACAAAAGAATAGGTGTGGCAAAAAGTAATTTTAATGCCATGAAAAATATACTAACAACAAAACAAATATCAGCAGGGCTGAAACTAAGAATGGCAAAATGTTACATCTTCTCAATATTCCTGTATAGTGCAGAAACATGGACATTAGACAAAAAAACAAAACAGAAAATTGAAGCCTTTGAAATGTGGATTTATAGAAGAATAGGTAGAATTGGAAAGGAAAACAAACGATGAAGTTTTAAAACAACTGAAAATAAAAAGAAAACTACTAAAAACAATTAAGACAAGACAAATGAAATTTTGAGGGCATGTTAAAAGACACAACAGCCTACTAAAAGTAATATTGGAAGGGAAAATACAAGGTAAAAGAGGCAGAGGCAGACCAAGACTAACATGGACGAGTAACATCAAAAGATGGACAAGTCAATCTACAACAGCCTGCACCATCAAAGCAAGAAACAGAGTAGAATGGCGATCCATGGTAGCCAACCTTTGTTGCGGAGAAGGCAATCGATGATGATTTTTTGTTTAATCTTCTTTTTTGGCAAGACATAGCAATTGATGTTTATTTATGTTGTTAATAGCATTTAATGCTTCGGAAGCAGGTTGTAGAGTAGATTGGACCAATTATTTTGTAATCAGGTCAACACAGGTTGAATACCTAATAGGGTCTATTCGATGATGCCATGGACAAAGTGGTTAATATGTTTGTCTAATTTTCAAGTGGGTCCATGTTCAATTTCCAAATGTGGCAATTTTTTTTCTGGTTGTCTTTTCTACAAGGATCATCCAGTCTAGAAAACTTGATCTCACAGATTTTCTTTGGGAGAGTAAGGTCATCTTATGTGATACTGACATCACCCATGTACATTGATACCATAGTGCTCATACATCACAATGTGTGGTAAGCACTTACTCATTTAATGTTGCTCAACATGTGAAGAAACATACACAAATACAGGGAGACACAAGAGCTGATTTGGTCTGGTACATAAAAGAAATCCAGAACAATCACAAGAGCTGTTACAGTGGAGTCCTGAGGAAAGTGAAAAATGAGGCAGACCAAGACAATTTGGTGGAGGACAGTGCAGGCAGACCAAAACAAATTGTGGAAAACATTGGAGGCAGATATGCACAGCGCATGCTAAACATGAGACACTATGAGAAGGATGGTCAAGTATTGAGGATAAATTTTGTTGTTGATGCCACAAAGTCAATTGACCACCAACTACTGCTTGTTGCTGAGTTAAGTGCTCTGTGCACACCGTGAGCTGTGTGTCTCATCTGTTTTGATCATGTTTCGATATTCCAATTGTTTATGATGAATGATGATATCGTATGACAGGGAACAGTTGGCTGTGTTCACTTTTTGCGTGGTTTTGCCTTATGTCTTTTGGCATGTGCTGAGACTGCTACGATGGGGACTACAGTTACCTTTCTTTGTTTGGGAGATGAGATATTAATTTGGATGATTCCACTGGACGGGCGGCTGAGCAATTATGGATTTTAATTCGTTTGCAGTGATGCCAGGGCCTTCCATAACCAAATAACCAAATAACAAATACTGTGTCAATTCAACAGCAAGGAAAGGAAGAATTATTATTGAATGGATTCAACAGCAATAAAAGGAAGAATTAATGTTGAAGAGATTCAACATCAACAGCAAAAATATAAGAATTAATGTTGAAAGAGTATTAATGTAAGATCCTAAAAATACAGGGACCTAGAAATACAGAGACCTAGAAATGCAGAGACCTAAAAATATAGAGACTTAGAAAGACAGAGACCTAGAAATACGGAGACTCAGCATTTGATAGTAAATGATATGTGTTCCTGCTCACATTTTTTACACCTTTTCTAACTCTTAAATGTAGTTGAAATTAAATGTACATTGGAGGCAAAGGCGCGCCTACCAGCACCAGAGCTGGAAGTTGTCAGCGACCCACAGCTGATGGCTTGCGCCAGGATCGGTGAACCAAAAGCATCCAGACCCTGTTGCACCTCTCTGAGGTGCCTACAGTAACAGACTAACCTGTCTAGTCTGGCCAAGAGTGCAGTGATCGAAGAGGGAAGACAACCTGGTACTAAAAAATGTCATGCTGAAGTCGGATGCGTTGGGCCGAAAGGCGCAAATATAACAGTTATACTGCAAACCACAACACAACGCAGACACATCCACTATGTCCTTGTAAGGGCGGATGATGAAGAGGAATATTCTAGTCTACTACGATACTCTAGAATACTTTAGTCATCGGGCAAACGCAACCAACCAACCAACCAAATGTACCCATTTACAGATGAGAAAAATAAAAGAATATATTTATACTTTGACACAAACCCTTTATCTTTAGAGCCAATGAAGTGACACATGAGAAAATAAATGTTACAATTTCAGATTATCAACTACAGCCCCTTTTTAAAAGAACTAAAATGTTTGACTATGCAAACATGCACATTCATGACAAATCAGCTGCAGGTTTATCCAAAAAAATGTTGCCTTTCCAATCAACCTCTTTAGAAAATAAAATGAATATCAATGACCATTTATATTTAATATTCATGAAAACACTGGTCAATGTTTGTGGACACAATGTTGTATTAAAATACATAATGATTTGATCATAAGGATAGTGTAATATAAAACGTGTTGTGTCCATAAATAATCTCTCAGAAGTTCATATTTAATTCAAATTTGTAAAAATACTGAATCTGTAAGGTATTATTAATAGCCAACAAAAATAATAACATGATCAATGGCAGTATAAAATATTGATCTCAAGATTTACCTCGACTTTTAGCTTCACTGCCATTTTCAGTTAAATTAACATTAAGTAAATATAGAATTGGTTATAAGTGACAAATACAGTGAAGAACAATAAAGAACACTGCATCAGAAAAATTACAAGTCTTTGTTATAAAAGGAATTGAAAAGAAAAAAAACTGAAGGTGAACATACAATATGAAAGAAAAAAGGCAAATAAATGACTAGTTTTAAGTTAAACACTTTTGCCTAATGTAAACATTTGTATACCATTATGTTCGATAAAAATACCCAACATTGGATATAACGACAGCTACATACTTTCAGTGCTTTTTTATATTAATGTGAGTGGTGGAGAGCATCACAAAAGTAATTAACTGGACTGTTATTATTTTATTTTTATCATATAATGACTCTTGCAATATGACCGGTACAATTTGTAAGAATATTTTCTATTTCTGACTTTCTTTATTCCACATTTGTGCATGGGCCATCAATAAGAGGTCTTCAATCATTTGTCTTTTGCTGTCGCTTTTAATCTTTCCACATGCAATTCATCTTTGAGATATCATATCAAAAAATTGTCACTAATTGTCAATTTGTCTTCCCCATGTCCTCTTTGCCCTGTGGGATCCAGATGAAAAAATGACTGGTAATGTTTGTAGTTGGTTTTTTCTAAGCATGTGTCCTATCCATCCTATCTTTTATTCTAATTTCTTCTACTGTGCGTTGATTCTTTCTTCTTCTTTTCTCTTTCATTGATACCTAAAAGGTGTCGTGGTTTATATCATTTGTCGTTCTTGTGCTGCTCGAATTGTCTGAATTAGTGATTTTCCTTTGTTGTTACATGTCTCTGTCACTGCATCTATCCATCTTCTTCTGGGTCTTCCTCTTGGTCTTTTTCCATGCATTCTCGAGAAGAACGCCCTTGATGGTGATTGGTGAGGATTCATTCTGACCAGGTGGCCAAGCCATTTAAGTTGTTGTTGTTCTATATATTCTTGGCAGGGTTTTGTTCCTACCATTTTTCTTATGGTTTCATTTGGTATTCTATCTCTTCTTGTGTTGTTTGTTACTTTTCTCAAGCATCGCATCTCACATGTATTGATCTTTCTTAAATGTGATTTAGAAAGGGTCCATGTTTGACTTTCATAGCACAAAGTTGGTATGAAGATGCTATTTATCATTTGTTGTTTAGCTGGCATAGAAATGTTTGGATGTCTTAACAATGGTGAAAGCTGGTATGTGACAGCATTTGCTTTTTGTATTCTCATGTCAATTTCTCTGTCTAATTTTCCATCTTCTGTGAACATGTGCCTAAATACTTGAATTCCTCTACTAAGGTTGATTCTTTACCACAGTTAATAATTTCCAATGATGACTCAGACTGATAGACAAAACAGCAGAAATCCGTTATTGAAATGAGCAAAATATTTGACCAAATAAAATCATCACTAGGGGCTGAGTAGTCAAGAGATAAGACACTGCCTCTGGACAAGAAGGTCTCAGGTTCAAACTCCATGATAAGTGGTGAAAGCAAAAAAAAGGAAGACCAAGGACATTATGTTGGAGAACAGGGCTGAACAGTGTTGGTCAGACTTGCAGCACTCTATGAAAGATGGTCATGGACTGTGTAAAATGAAGAAAATTGTTGCTGCTCTACAAGAGGACATAAGGGATATAGATCACTAACTATCTTGTTGGTCCATCACAAAGAAAAGAAGCAAAGAAAAGAAGATCAACATAGATCACTATCATCAAGTATCAGGTGCTCACGTTTAAGGCCATGTCTTAGTACGTGCTCTAACACAACAAAAAACTGTTGCAGTGGAATGTAGTCATCATCCAGCATCCGCCCATGAGCCAGCGATGAATCAATGAGCTCTTTGATCAGCAGTTTGGAAATATTCAACAGATTGGCACGTTCAATCAATTTGGGATCTCTTCCTGAAAATAAAAGTAAACAAATAATAATTTAATAACACTATTAACTGTTACAAATATTAAACAAGAAAACCTTTTAATTTACATTGTCTTCATAAGCTAATGATAAATCTTAATGCTAAGATTGCTTTGTCTGTCTTGTACACCATTAGCAGCAAATTTCCTCACAAACAAAAAGATATAGTGCCATCTAAACAAAAAAGTAATAATCTAAAAAAAAATATATATATACATATATCATCATATATAAGATATATAGTGATAAGTAATTTTTACAATATAAATATATAAATTAAATGTTTTTTATTTCATAATTGAGTATTGCTAATAATTTAGTTTATACCCAATATATAAATGAAAGGATGAGGAGGAGGGGAGTTTGTAGGAGGAGGGAAGAACACAAATACAAGAAGAAGGGGCTATAATATAATAAGAGAATGCATAACTCAATACAACCTATAATAGAATCATCATTCAATACAACTTCTAAATGGCAAGTGCAGTCTAATATAACCAAGATGACATATATTGTGGTTGAATTGATCATGTGTCACCAAAAGAATGCAAAACTCCATGTGAGAACAACTACAATGGGACTAAATTGATTAGCTAGAAGATGAACAGTGGAGATTTGCTGTTAAAGAATTGTTCTCTCTCTAAGAGGAGTTAAGAGATTTAAGAAGGTGAATTATATAAAATGTTGTATAAAGATGAGAATGAATTATATAAAATGTTGTATAAAGATGAGAATGAATTATATAAAATGTTGTATAAAGATGAGAATGAATTATATAAAATGTATAAAGATGAGAATGAATTATATAAAATGTTGTATAAAGATGAGAATGAATTATATAAAATGTTGTATAAAGATGAGAATGAATTATATAAAATGTTGTATAAAGATGAGAATGAATTATATAAAATGTTGTATAAAGATGAGAATGAATTATATAAAATGTTATACAAAGACAAAGATGAATTATATACGCTGTTGAAAAAAGGTGATGATAAATTATATAGTTTTTGTCAAAAGTGAAGATGAATTATATAAAATGTCATACAAATTGAAGGTGAATTGTATATAATGTTGTACAAAGATGAAGAAGAAATATATATAGTTTTTGTCAAAGGTGAAGATGAGCTGTATAAACTGTTGTACAAAGATGAATGTGAATTATATACACTCAATATGGTGTAAAAGTGAATATGAATTATGTATGTTTTTTATACAAATATGAATTTTATAAAGATTATAATGTTATACAATGGTAAGATGAATTTTATATGATTTTGTAAAAAAGATGAAAATGAATTATGTATATTATGTTGTACAAAGTGGAAGATGAATTATATGTTATAAAAAGATCAAGATGATTTATATATAATGTTGTAAAAATATGAAGATGAATTATATATAATATAAAAATATTAAAATGAATTACGGATAAAGTTGTACAAAGTGGAAGATGAGTTATATAAGTTGTAAGGTGACTGGTTGATCTCGAGGCAAGATGTTGATCTCAAGACAGAGAGGTTGTGAGTTCAAATCCTGGCTGCACCAGTTGGGATTTTTATTTGTGATTTCTCTCTGTGGCAACCACCCCAGGTCTCAGCAGTAAGCCCGTCTTGAAAAGTCATTTACTCATCAACGAAAAAAAATTAGTACCTCCGAAGATGGTGTTATCTGCCTGTGCGGCGAGGGACCCTTGTGCATACGGCTGCCAGGGAAAAACAGATTATAACATGCAAAATTCAGTTCCTAGTCTTTAGGAACTTCACCAGAGGTGAAAGCTGATGAACGCAAAAAACACAAAAAACAATATATATATATATATATATATATATATATATGTTGCAAAAGGATTAGGATTAATTATACATTATATACTGTTGTACAAAGATAAGATGAATTATATACAGTTTTATAAAAAATATGAAGATGAATTATTTATAATGGTGTACAAAGACTGCTGTTTTTTTCAGATCGGCCTTTAACACAGCAAGGATGCCCGGTGTGTGGACTTGCAACCTCATACCATCAGTGTCCTCCTCTGGTTCTCCCATGTTGACTTCCTCCATCTCTAAGTGGACATCAGCTAGCTCTTTCAGACACAACCAGTCTCCATCAACAGAAACACGAAAGTTACACAAGTATATTGTCTCTTCTGCCATGATTAAATCTCTTCTTCTATTAATTTACTGATAATGCTGGTTAGAGTATTTAGTCTTTTCTCCAACAACAACTCGCAGAAATAGTCTTTTCTCCAGCAACAACTCGCAGAAATAGTTTTTTCTCCAATAACAACTGGCAGAAATAGTCTTTTCTCCAACAAACGGCAGAAATAGTCTTTTCTCTAGTAAGATAATTTTTTATGTATGTTGAAGAACATTAATTTCAGTAATGAAAATTAATACAGTTTTCACAAAGGTAAATACATTAATGGTATACCAGGCGGTAAATATGCAGTTGATATATCAGACGATAAATATATAGTTGATATACCATTTTAAACATCAACACTGATACACCGATTCCCCCAAACCAAATGGAACGCCTAAAACGTCCTTGAACTTTCTATGTAATTCGCAGAAATGTGTTTCACCTACACACTTGGGGCCGGGGAACGATATTTTGTAACTAGCGCTCATGATGACTAAGATGCAAGAGTCAATGTATGAGAATTAAGACAAGAGAAACTGATATAGGCAAAGAAATATGTGGGGGGGGGGTGGAGAAAGAGTGAGTTACTGACTAGAATCAGGGGCATATTAAACAAATTTGAAGGGAAGTTAGTTCCGTGAGTCAAGCAGGAAAATGTACACACAAAATTGGGGAAGAACTACTAAAAAGAAGTAAGAAAGAAGAGAGAACAAAACATAAAGTATTCTAGGTCCGCCAGTGAAAGACACAATAACGAAGAAAGTGTGCTGCTTTAGGTAAAGGAAGAAATACATATATCAAACGTTAAATGTTAGCGAGGAAATGCCGAGCGGACGCTAATGAACAGCGGAAGCTAATTATACACATCAGAGGAAGCAGTGCATGTTTTGTTTTATTTATTTATTTGTTACTGTGTGTGCTGCTGGAATGTGCACGCACTGCCAGAAGAATGTTTGAGCACGGCAAAGGTAAAAAATAAAAAAAACATAGAGACAATAAAGAGATGGTTTAGCGCCATGTGCAAGCGGGAACTGGTGGCAGCAATGGGGCGCTAATGAGTTTTAGAGACTTGATGATGCGCGATTGTTGAAGCCCAGACAGCAAGGTATATCATGGCGTGTATACGTGAGCACGTCGGTGCACTAGACGGGGTCATCGTTTATGTCATGTTCTGTGCTAGGATGTCGGTAATGCTGGGGTGGGAAAACGTAACACAAATTTGTCTGCTTTCTATTATATGATTAAGTTACACTTAGTAATGTGTCTACTTTTATCACACTAATTTAATACACGATGATGTGTCTACTATTATAAAACTAATTTAACACACAATTATGTGTCTACTATTATAAAACTAATTTAACACACAACGATGTGTCTACTATTATAAGACTAATTTAACACACAATAATGTGTCTATTATTATAAGATTAATTTAATACACGATGGTACGTCTACTACTATAAGACTAATTTAATACACGATGGTGCATCTACTATAATATGAGACTAATTCAATACACGAACATGTATCTGTCTATTATAAGACTTATTTAATGCATAATCGTGTGTTAAATTTCTATTATAAGGATATCGTGAATTTACAATTATAAGTCTAACACAAAATGATCTATCATGTTATAATACAAAATTAACAACTATTTGTCTGTGCTACTAATATTAAGCACGCACATTGACTTATAAAAAAGGTGCCATTTATATTCTAAAACACTATATCCCTGCAGTTTAAGTATCTCAAATTACATATCGCCTCTTTGGTAAGATAAGACACGATTAAGAACACAGAACTTGGCAAATAGCCTCTATGAAACACAGGTAATCGGAACTACAAAGAACTCGAACCCTTCGCATTGAAACAATTTACAGAAAACACATAATCAATCTACAGCTTGACAACACAACGTAAAACTGGCGATATTGTTACTTCCAGAACCGATTAAAACTTGAGTTTAATCAGAAATGTGTTGGATATTGCTACAGGCTGGTTTGAGCAGAACGGAACACAGCGGAATGGGGAAGACACAGCGAGCATGAAGGGGTTGTCTATCGATCTGAGTTCGGCCATTCATGGACAATGCGCATGGAAGGAAGGTGGTTGTACAGAAACATTATGATAATGACCCCAATAATTGTTGTCAAAGAAGCCATAAATTGGGAATTGCTTTTTTATATAAAAGCGTTGATAAGACATGCGTCATTTATTTAGAACGTTCTGTCTGCTGGTTACAGGGATAACGGAATTCTTAAAATGAACGCGGTCCCAAACTCTGATTGCAACCCGTTGAAAGTATCAGAATTTCATCAGTGAGTGTCATGGCGGATTTAATCGATGAATGTTGAGTGTGTTCTCGGCTCCACCTCGAGTGAGTGGCTGTGGAAACTGGCAGGCACAAATCGATCTCATTCTTGGATTTATGCCAGCGGTTCTGAAACAAAGGAAGTCGATGTAGCGTAGACGTTATTGAACTTCTCTTCTAAATCTAAAACATGAGATGGGATAGAGCGGGTTCATTCCATCAATCGACCAGCTTATAGTTTTACGGTCTTCATCTATCCTATCCTATCCTATCCTATCCTATCCTATCCTATCCTATCCTATCCTATCCTATCCTATCCATCCCACCCACCCATCCAGCCATCCATCCATCCATCCATCCATCCATCCATCCATCCATCCATCCATCCATCCATCCATCCATCCATCCATCCATCCATCCATCTATCTATCTATCTATCTATCTATCTATCTATCTATCTATCTATCTATCTATCTCTATTGTCCTTTCGAGCCGAAGACGGCACATAGGGCAGAACCACAATCTCAAAAATATAAACCTTGCGTGCCAAAATGGCACATATTGCAGAGATCGCTGCTTTTAAAATGTATGGCTCTGATTCCATAACAATACTTTTAACAATGACAGCTTGTTAAGCCATCGATCAACCTCCTTAGTCGCCTCTTACGACATACTTGGAAGGTCACTATTCTTTACTCATAATGAGGCCCCGTAACACACAGTCTTCATATCTTACTTTCAATTCTCTCTGAAACATGGGTCTTCATACAAACATCTTCTCCTTGTACCTTTCAACTGTCTGCGAAACAGGTCTTCAAACAAACATTATCCAAGCCGTACTGCTTGGTGCCATTCTCTCAAGATCGACCCATGATTTATCCTATATTCTTAAACTCTGTTTCCACTTTTCTCTGCATATATTTTGGCCTTCCCCTTTGTCTCATCCCCCGGGACTCCAGTGAAAGACCTGTCGTGTTATGTAATACTCATAGTTGACTTTCGCAGTGGGTACCCCGTATTCATCATAATCTTTGTGGCATCTTTTTTTCCACTGATACTTGTCTAGTACTTCCGCATAGTTCTATTGTAGTAAATGTGTCATGTCATGTCCAATCTTTATTCAGCATACGCACCCATTAATGAATGCCTGTATATTCGTGATTGTCTTTTTTTCCCCCTGTTCTGCATATTTTACAGTATCGTTCAATATGATTTTTTTTTAAATTGGAATTGAACATTTTTTATATTTGCTTTTAACCTAAGTTCTGATTTCCTCGTTTCCTAGTGCAATGGATGCTCCTTTTACTTTTTTTTTTTTTAATCCATATTTTTATATCGCTCTGTTCCCCCACCGTTGTCTTATTTACTACTTACAAAGATAGGTATTTCTCCCAGTAAGTAAAGAGCCTCGTCACGCCAAGTGGCGTATAGGAAATGCGCTGTTAGTGATCATAATTTTTATAGACATTCGGCACATTATTTTGAGGTAGTATGATCGCTATTACACCCGTGCCGCTTTACTTTCCCAGAAAAAATACGGTACCCATTTAAGGCTGGGTGAACCCGGAAGCCGTCGATGGGGATCGAACCCGACCTCTTGTCCTTTGTAGTCCAGCTTACTAACCACTGAGCTATCGCGGCTCCCATTTCTCCCAGTATCATCTTGTTATTAGCAACTGCATTAGTTTTCATGATTTTGGTCTTATCTCTATGTTATTTTGATCCCCAGCTGTTTCGATCTCTTGTGAAGTACACTCATTTTATGTTGTATTTTTAATAATGGTGCGAGAGGAGAGCTATGTCATCAGCAAAGTCTAGGTCACCAAGTTATTTAGTCAGCTTTCACTGCATTCAATTCCTGTTGTTTTGTGGTATTACCATAATCCAATCTAAGCCAGTAGAAAGAGAAATAGAGATAGCAGGCATTCCTGCCTCGCTTCTGTTCTTACTTCAAATGATTCTGTAAGCTGTCCATGTACAACATTCCATTTCATATTCTGTAAGCTGTCCATGTACAACATTCCATTTCATATTCTGTAAGCTGTCCATGTACAACATTCCATTTCATATTCTGTAAGCTGTCCATGTACAACACTACATTTCATATTCTGTAAGCTGTCCATGTACAACACTACATTCATATCCTGTAAGCTGTCCATGTACAACACTACATTTCATATCCTGTAAGCTGTCCATGTACAACACTACATTATCCTGTAAGCTGTCCATGTACAACACTACATTTCATATTCTGTAAGCTGTCCATGTACAACACTACATTTCATATTCTGTAAGCTGTCCATGTACAACGCTACATTTCATATCCTGTAAGTTGTCCATGTACAACACTACATTTCATATCCTGTAAGCTGTCCATGTACAACACTACATTTCATATTCTGTAAGCTGTCCATGTACAACACTACATTTCATATCCTGTAAGTTGTCCATGTACAACACTACATTTCATATCCTGTAAGCTGTCCATGTACAACACTACATTTCATATCTTCTTACTGCTTCTAGGTTCACTCAGTCTTAATTAGACAGAAGCGGCGTTGTTTTTTTCTGGAAACGAAAGATGGTGCAGTGATGAGCACAATATCCAGAGAAGTGCTGGCGGTAAATACAAATATGAGCATTACCATCTTGTGCTATATATGTCACGCTCGTGGCTGTGTTCTTTATTTTCTTCTTAGTTCTGTAACAAAATGCAGCGACCCTCGATTAAGTTGCAGATGCAAAGAAAAGAACAAATCCTTGCTTTAATTTAGAATAAACACATGCCATGTTTAGGGAGCCGCGATAGCTCAGTGGTTAGTGAACTGGACTACAAAGGACATGGGGTAGGGTTCGATCCCAACCGACGGCTTCCGGGTTCACCCAGCCTTAAATTGGTATCGGATTTTTTTCTGGGAAAGTAAAGCAGCACTGGCGTAATACCGACCACATTACCCCAAAAATCATGTGCTGAAGGTCTGTAAAATATAGGGTCACTAACACCATATTTCCCTACACGCCACTTGGCGTGACGGGGGTACTTTACTTTACTTTTTTACATGTCATGTTTGTAAGTGTTGGCGATCATGTCTCTCCGTTTCTCTCTTACGCCAGTGCTTCTTATTTATTATATATAATATAGTATTATTATTATCACTATTGCCTTCTCTCTGTGAAACATTAAAAAGTCTAAATATCTTCTCTTGCTGCCTTCATCTGTCTCTTATTTCCTCAATTTTTCATGTTGTCACAATATTTTCCAGTTTTCTTCTCCACATCACATACCCAAGGAAAATGCGCTGACATTTTTCTGGTACATTTTAAAAATATCTTTGTGTGCTGGTCTATCTAATGACTTCTTAATTGTTATTTTTAGCTGCACATGGAATTCTCAACATTTTTCTGTAAAACCTTTATTTTGTCTGTACGTACCTTCTTGTTTGTTTACATATCATATATGATTCACTTTAATTTAATGTGACATCATTTATGAAAGCCCTAATTATTTGTAGAATATGTTGTTTCCTTACCCACAGGTACCAGATACGCATCTCTGATGTTTTCGCCTTAAGCATGGTAATACGTCATACCAGTAGGCACAGTAAGACGTAGTACTGCGTTATGCGTAGGAGGTAAGTTATCTCTCAGTGTTTCGCCAATTAATGTAAGCTTTTAAAAGGGGAACAGACAAATAATCGCAGTGCTGCGGTAAAGCTGGTAGCAAAGAGCTGGTAGTGGGGTGTAACGTACACGACTACAAGGTATGGTGACAGTGTGTTCATTTTTTGTTAAGCTGCTACCATACCTTGTAGGAGTGTACGTTACACCCCACTACTGGCTCATAAGCTTTTAAGACACCGACCAATAGAATTAAAGTGCGATTTAAGAAAATGTTAAGTCCAACTCAACTAACTGTTATTCTTCACCAATTTATCAAACATTGTTTGCTATTCTCACATCTACACCAACAACTCTTCTGGAAGTCCAACCTCGGCCAATGTAATAAATATAACCAATCACAAATGTTGTACGCTCTGTGGCTTGGTTATCGCCTGAAGTAGATATCACCTTCCAGGTTATCTTGAATTGCCCGACTATTTATTATCTTGCAGAATACTTGTAAACTTTACTTGTAGACTAGTTAAATCACACACTCTGATTTTCATTCTGTCTTTTAACTCCATCTTAATGACACTCTGGGTGACTTTAACGGCAATCCCCCGATTCAGTGTATTTTCCCCCGAGTATGACGAACCTTGATTATATTCATTTCTCACAGCCTTCAAATCAATGTTGGCTGTTCGATCTAAGAATCATACGTTATAATGGCGGCGAGCCGATAAATAATCACCTCTCTTACACGATGTCACACGACGTCTACTGGTATAACGTAACAAGGTAAACTAAATGAATGCATCAGAGATGGCTGCCTAAAACTTGTGGGTAGAGGAACAAAATATTCTACAAATAATTAGGGTCTTCACCTTATATAGTCACCTTCAGGATTAGCTCTAAGTACCACTGGGATTTTATGAAAATTATATTATAGATAGCATTTTGTACATCGCGCCTCTTTTTTCTTTTTTTTCCCCCCTTACAGCGGATTGCAATATCTGTCAAAGGAAAAAAAAATATAGTAATGTGATATCAAGACCGGAAATACATTTGAGCAGACCCAGAACCTGGCTCACAAACAAAAAAAGGAAGAATGGATAAAGATAATGAATAACTCATTATGTTAGCAACCCATAGACTCCCAAGAGAAATATGATGGGATCAGGCTGGCATGATAACCTTTAACATATTCGTCTTCATTTATGAAGTTATATTGTATTATATTTTGCACCAAGTGATTTAGTGTTCCGCCTTCAGTACAAATTTGTTTATGACTGATTGCACACAGCCTTTGGTTTCTTAAAATTATTTCAAGATTGCAGCTGCCCACTTGTTTGTAGTCAGAGGTGTCTCTCATATAGAAAAACTGCGTACCAGAATAAGTCTTTCCTACCCTGTTCTTTTTAATCACATTTTCTGCATTTTATTTGCCTGGCCTCTCTGTTATCTGCCTCGGTGGTTGAGTGGTTAATGTTCTTGCTTTCTGATTAGAAAGATTCGGATTCGATCCTCGGCAGTGGCGAATTTTTTTTTCGGACTGACAAGGCTCCGGGGTTCACCCAACTTCTAAAAATGGGTACCAGCGATTTTTCTGGAAAGTAAAGGAGGCCTGGCGTAATATCGACCACATCACGCAAAAATGTGCCGTGGTTATAGACAAATATGGTCACTAACACCATCTTCCCCATATACCAAGCAAGGCATGAAGGGAACCTTTACTTTTTATTTGCTTGTGCACCAGAATCATCGTGCCCCGTTCTCTCTCTCTTCTCCTCCCACTCTCTCTCCTCTCTCTCTCTCTCTCTTGTTTAAACTGTGATATCCGATATAAACGGGAAGTTAGTTTGACTTGACAAAAATAATGTCTTCACTTCAACCAACTTTAGAGTAAAAACAGCATGTTTCTGTTGATGATTCGTTTCCTGGCCTTCAGAAGCAGGCTTGTTTCTTAAGCCCCAATAACTGATAGTGTTTGCGATGTTTGTCCTTATCTGCCACCTTACCCTCATTCTTAACACTGATACCGGAAGTGTTTCCAAATCTTGACACTGCAAGAGCATACAAATGTTCTAGTTTAATTAGTTGGTTTATTATCTATGAAATGTGTAGTAAAACAAAGCAGCTAAAACAACAGGAAAACAGCGATCGTGAGGTCAACATTCAATCAATTTAATGTATTCTTTAATGAACCAGACAGATCAGTTTCAAAATAAAGTTGTTTCTGACAAGAATGAGCGTTAATAAACCAACTAGTTTCTACAGCGGATGGATTTGTCCATGTTGACAGTTTAACATTGCAACCTCCTGCCAGAACAGACACATTTCAAAAACTCCAGCAGATCCCGGGACATCAAGAAGACAATTAGACTGTTTGTTATATTGATAAGTTTTGTGTGTGATATCATAGATCTGAAATATATGGTGAAGTCTAATGGTCTCCTTGATGTCCCGAAGAACAAAAACACACGGAAAGCTAAAGATTACAGGAAGAAAAATTGTAGACAAACAACACGATGATAATAATTTTAACCAAAGCAAATTTTATAAAAATTCAATTGGCATAAAGTGTTATTACATTGTTAAAAAGTGTCACCGGGAATTTTGAGGACATGAGAAACTATGAAAAATGGGGGCAGATCTTGGATAAAATATCAGAGTTGTTGAGGTAAAAAGATTGAAAATGAAAAACGTAAATGCTCCAAACGAAACTTGATTCTTCAGGTAATTGATCATCAACATCAACTTACGGAACACGATTACAGATTAGAAATCAAAAACACAATCATTATAGTTTATGAAAGCTGGAGATCCATCAAGACTTTACATAGGAAATTAAATGTCGACAAGAAGGTCCAGGGTTCGATCACAGGCGGTGGGAATTTTTAAAAAATCGAAACATTGGTTTGTTCGTAGCTTTATTCTCCCCCTGGCCACTGGGTAGTGAGATCTGATGTCTAGCACTCTCTGGGTAGTGAGATCTGATGTCTAGCACTCTCTGGTTAGTGAGATCTGATGTCTAGCACTCTCTGGGTAGTGAGATCTGATGTCTAGCACTCTCTGGATAGTGAGATCTGATGTCTAGCACTCTCTGGATAGTGAGATCTGATGTCTAGCACTCTCTGGGTAGTGAGATCTGATGTCTAGCACTCTCTGGATAGTGAGATCTGATGTCTAGCACTCTCTGGGAGATCTGATGTCTAGCACTCTCTGACTCTGAGTAGTGAGATCTGATGTCTAGCACTCTCTGGGTAGTGAGATCTGATGTCTAGCACTCTCTGGGTAGTGAGATCTGATGTCTAGCCCTCTCTGGGTAGTGATATCTGATGTCTAGCACACTCTGGGTAGTGAGATCTGATGTCTAGCACTCTCTGGGTAGTGAGATCTGATTTCTAGCACTCTCTGGATAGTGAGATATGATGTCTAGCACTCTCTGGGTAGTGATATCTGATGTCTAGCACACTCTGGGTAGTGATATCTGATGTCTAGCCCTCTCTGGGTAGTGAGATCTGATGTCTAGCACACTCTGGGTAGTGAGATCTGATGTCTAGCACTTTCTGGGTAATGTGATATGATGTCTAGCCCTCTATGGGTAGTGAGATCTGATGTCTAGCACTCTCTGGGTAGTGAGATCTGATGACTAGCACTCTCTGGGTAGTGAGATCTGATATCTAGCCCTTCTGGGTAGTGAGATCTGATGTCTAACCCTCTCTAGGTAGTGAGATCTGATGTCTAGCACTCTTTGGGTAGTGAGATCTGATGTCTAGTACTCTCTAGGTAGTGATATCTGATGTCTAGCCATCTCTGTGTAGTGAGAGCTGATGTCTAGCATTATCTGGGTAGTGAGATCAGATGTCTAGCACACTCTGGGTAGTGAGATCTGATGTCTAGCGCTCTCTGGTTAGTGAGATATGATGTCTAGTACTCTTTGGGTAGTGAGATCTGATGTCTAGCCATATCTAGGTAATGAGATCAGATGTCTAGCCCGATCTAGGTAATGAGATCAGATGTCGAGCCCGATCTAGGTAATTAGATCAGATGTCGAGCCCTTTCTGGGTAGTGATATCTGATGTGGAGCCCTTCTGGGTAGTGAGATCTGATGTCTAACACTCTCTAGGTAGTGAGATCTGATGTCTAGCTAGCACTCTATGGGTAGTGAGATCTGATGTCTAGCACTCTCTGGGTAGTGAGATCTGATGTTTAGCGCTCTCTGGTTAGTGAGATCTGATGTCTAGTACTCTTTGGGTAGTGAGATCTGATGTCTAGCCATATCTAGGTAATGAGATCAGATGTCTAGCCCGATCTAGGTAATTAGATCAGATGTCGAGCCCTCTCTGGGTAGTGAGATCTGATGTCTAGCCCTTCTGGGTAGTGAGATCTGATGTCTAACACTCTCTAGGTAGTGAGATCTGATGACTAGCTAGCACTCTCTGGGTAGTGAGATCTGATGTCTAGCACTCTCTGGGTAGTGAGATCTGATGTCTAGCACACTCTGGGTAGTGAGATCTGATGATCTGATGTCTAGACCTCTCTGGGTAGTGAGATCTGATGTCTAGCCCTCTCGGAAGACGGCGAAAAACAGGAGATTGGGTGTGCACTCGCACGCGTTAAAGAACTTTTGGTAGTTAAAAATCGAAAATAGTAGGCAAAAAAAAAATTACCGCTGTCCGTGTAAAATTAGTTAAGCAAATCTACTCACCCATGGCGAAGACGGATGTGTCGGGCCAAAAGAATATTACGGCGTTGCCGTAAACTAACGACACAACGCACCCATACTCACTTAACGGATAACACGGACTACAAAGGGCAAGAGGTAGGGTTCGATCCCAACCGACGGCTTCCGGTTTACCCAGCCTTTAATGGGTACCGGATTTTTTTAATGGGAAAGTAAAGCGGCACAGGCGTAATACCGACCACATTACCCAATAAATCATGTGCCGAATGTTTATACAAATTACGGTCACTAACATCATATTCCCTACGTGCCACTTGGCGTGGCGGGAGTCTTTTTTTTTTTTTAACTTACTATGGATAGAAAATAGTACAAGGACGTGATCGTCAACGCCAACCAGTATGGTACATGATGGTGATCTCAAACATAACATAAAACATTTCAAACGAATTGATAAGAGACGAATCTAAACACGAACACTTCTGCTTTATAATAAAAAGGCATTGGAAATACTTCGATCATGCACTAAGAAAGAATCCCCATCAATCATTCACTTGGAAACCATTTGGTAATATAAAAAAAAAAAAACAAGGAAGATAAAGGGAATAGGTTCAACTATGGGACTAAGAAACAACCAAGACCTACAAGAATTAACAAACAAAAAAAACACGTCAGTCGTGATGAACGGTTACTTCCGCTCTGTGCGCCGTCTTCTGCCCGAGAGGAAAATGAATTAACACAATCAGACGCTATTTGTTTCATAATCGTTGAGCTTTGATAAAACATGCAGCCATTCAATCAACAATTTGAGAACCATCGATTCACTCAAGATGCTCAATGATTGGACCAACACTGGAATTCTGACGTATGCGTTATTTTTAACCGGGTAAAGAGAGGCTGTGTAGAAGACACGGGTTGACTGACAGCTCCCCAACTCTCCAACTACGAATTCTTGATATCGCTTAGGGCAGAATTACGAAAACCCCCGGTATGTACAAGAAGTTAACCATTCCTAACAAAATAGAATATATATTTCCTTTTCATTAAAACATTTTGTAGCAATCTTTATTTTTCTTTATGCAGATATTTTTAGCAAGTCATCGTTGACACCGATTTTAAGCGGACCAATCAAGGTCAGGGAGATATATTTTCAGACAAAATGAAGCAACAACGTGAAATGCTACACACTCACTACACACACCAATTCTTTCTCCCTGCTCCTGTATTCTCTCTCTCTCTCTCTCTCTCTCTTTACTTTTTTTCTTTCATATATATATATATATATATATATATATTCTATATATAATATATTTCATATATACAGGTTCCATAAGAACTTGAAACCAATTGGGAATGTTTCAACAAATAAAACAGGGTGTTAGACAAGGCTGTGTGCTGTCACCAGATTTGTTTAATATTTATAGTGAGATTATTTTAAGATCCATAAGGGGCATGCCTGGAATAACAATCGGAGGTCATAATATAAATAATCTAAGGTATGCTGATGATACAGTATTAATCGCTAAGAGTGAAAATGTGTTACAAGAAATGTTGGACATTATTAAAACAGATAAATGAATTTAAATATTTAGGAACTTTGTTAACCTCAGACTGAAGATGTACAAAGGAGGTGAGATGCAGAATGGCGCAGGCAAAAGCAGCTTTCCAGAAAGTGAGGAAGATACTATGCAATCCATTTTTGACAATAGAAACAAGAAAAAGAGTTCTTAAATGTTATGTAGAGCCAGTCTTAACATATGGATGTAAATCATGGACAATAGGACAACAGACAAGAAAATCACTGGAGTCTGTAGAAATGTGGTTTTACAGAAGAATGTTGAGAATACCATGGCCATCTAAGAAGAGTAATGAAAATGTTCTGAAAGAGGCCAAAGCAAAAAGAGAGCTAATTTCCAATATTAGGAAGAAACAATCATCATTTTTTGGCCATGTAATGAGAAGAGAACAGCTGGAATATATTGTAACAACTGGGAAAATTGAGAGACGAAGGGATAGAGGAAAGCAAAGAAAAAAGATACCAGACAGCTTAAGAGAATGGCTTGGCAGAAGGTCAACAACAGAAATGATAAATGTCGTGATCGAAAGTTGTGGAGAGACATGATCACCTACGCCAGCAGGCCCGGTACTTGATGATGATGATGATGATTGTACATAAGCTTGTTAATGTGTGAATAAGTTCTGCAGTTCAGTTTACGGCCAATCATAATATATTGCTTTTCATAATTTCGTAATTTAATCATTTGTGGAACGAGTATTATAGTCTATTGAGATATTCTGTTATTAATATATAACTTTGTGTGGACTAGTCCCTTCTACTATATGTGCAACATGTTGTGAACTTTCAGGTTGAATGCAGTAGAAGGCAGGCTCCTGAGAACCTAGAACCAGGTGGGCCACCACCATAGAGCGTCAATAAGCTAGAGGGCCGAAACATTTGCTCGACAGGATCCACTTCTGATGATCACCTTGCCCCCTGCTTAGAAGCTCTGTACACGGAGCTTCCTGTCATTGTGAATTATTTCTCTATAATTATCTTATATATTTTTATCCTACATTTGACCTATCCTCTAACATGTAACGCATCTCTTTCTCATCGCATCATCTCATCTTTATCCCTCGGTTCACTTCTCCATTGCCTAATCTTCCTAGATATAGTTATAGGTATCTGTGTCTCACCGTTTGTTATCGTTGTTCTCGTTTTCTGAAGGAGGCCCCATGTAGGCGAAACGTCAGTATTTTGTTGTGTTTCTTTTTTGTAAAGCTGTCACAATACCTTATAGGAGTGTACGTTACACCCACTACTGGCTCCTTGAGAAAAGCACCCGAGTGGATTATCGACGTTCGGACAACTCATGTTCGATTCCCGCTGGAAGAAGTGTGAATTGAATTCGTGGTTGGAAAAATAATACCCCCGCAGTCGACCCAGCTACTGGCAGAAATTGTGTAAAGCTGTCACCATACCTTATAGGAGTGTACGTTACACCACACTACTGGCTCGTTCCTGTCATTGTATACCAGACAAATCAGTAATCCTTAAAAACCTTTTATTATCCACAGATCTCTTGCCACATGTGTACTTGTATTTTACCAAATCGTTTTGTGCATGTTAGCAATATTACTTCGGTAATGTTTACAAAAAGGGAAAAAAGCGCAATGGGAAATCCTTTGTGTTTTTAAGCAGCTGTCGTTAAAGAAATTCTTCATATTCTTCTTCTGCGAGCTACTTTCATTGTTCATAACATAACATATAAATACATGGATTGCCTCCTTGAATCTAGCCGTCAGAAACGCTTAAATAAAGGGAAGTATAGAATGAAATAGAGAAAAAGAAGAAATAACAGACATTCCCAAGACCACATTAAAAACCTGAAGAGAGAGAGACCAACAAATCAGTCTTCAAACTCTGGACAGGAAACTACAGGCTGAAAGCCCACTGCCACAGACTGCACGCGACCAAGACCACACACAGTGTGTATGTCAGGCCAGTCTTCCTAGACTCCTACAATATGTCAAGCTAACATGTGAATCGCGCAGGGAACTAAGTGCAGAGATCTAGCCCTATGATACACTGGTCACAAACAATTAGGTTTTCAAAATAACAGCTGCCGTCATCGCTTATACTCCAATATATTTTTGATGACGTAAAGTAACGAAAGAGTATAATGGTAATTGATTATAAAATAGTAAGGCATTTGTAAACTATAATACTTATTTCGCTGCGAACACTAGACTCTCAAACAGTGCAGAGGGATTAAAAGAGACAATCCAATGTGTTAAAAGACACAGTGAAGAGCAAAACCTCTATCTAAACACACAGAAATCTAAAATAATGTTCATTGACAAAACAGAAAGTCAACCCAAAATCACTATCAACAGTGAAGAACTTGAAATTGTAACAGACCATGAATATCTGGGATCTGTAGTAACTAACAATGGAGACTGTCAGAAACAGATCAAAAGAAGATTAGCAAAAGCAAAACCCAAATTAAACGCCATGAAGAACTTCTGGAATAATACCAGCAAGGCAGTAAAATTAAAATAACTAAGGACATGTATCTTCCCGGTAGCACCATACCGTTGTGAATCATGGACAATCTCACAAACAGCAATGAAGAAAATTGATTAATTCGAAACAAAATGCTACAGAAAAATCCTTAAGATACCTTGGATAATGATATAGAAGAATGAAGACATATTACAAGACTTAAACATTGAAAAAATTGGCTTATAAACAAACACCATACTACTTGGGAAAGTAAAATACTATGGCCACGACAAAAGACACAAACAAAGGCTGAATTAACAATAACGAAAGGCATGGTTTCAGGGCGACGCATCAGGGCAGACCAAGAAGAAGGTGGTTTAAAGATCAAGGAGACTTTGAACATGACGACAAAACAACTGAGAGATTTGGCTAGAGACAGATATTCTTTCAGACCGGCTGTAGTGAATGCAACGTTCCGCAAAGGACACGCGACCTGATGATGATGATGACACTATTAAACGTATCTCGATACATTCAATGATGGCAATGCTAGACAAGTGTTATCTTTTGTCTTTAATCCCACAAATGTTGATGGTTGTTATTGTTTTTACTGTAATTTGTGGTGTTCTGGTATGTTTGGCTATTCTTCTTTTTCTTGGTTTCTCAGAGCAATGCATTCAGTCCCCTGCCGGCTTGCTAAATTTACTACATGCATAC
>JAVIAB010000073.1:50004302-50111802 GCA_032433765.1 Megaustenia siamemsis
AAGTCGGAGTTATCTGCCTGCGCGGCGAGGGACCCCTGTGCACACGGCTGCCATGGAAAAATGGATTAACACGCAAAATTCAGTTCTTAATCTCTAGGAACTTCGTCAGAAGTAAAAACTGGCGAACAAAAAAAAAATAATAATAATACCCCACTGATATAGGAAACAAGATTTGTGATCGCCTTTTGTAGTGCGCACATCTCATGATGATAATTTACTTTCATTGACTATTTTCAGAGAAACATTTAAAAGTTTAAAAAAAAAAAGAAATACTTGATTCTTCAGTCAGAATTTATGACAAACCATTATGTCACTACAGGAAGGACACAATGAAATATGACATTAGAACAGAGATTTTTTTACAATATTATTAACCACGTACCCCCTTTAAGTATCTTTTGTACCCTCGGACACACAAGATTCAACTCAATTTTTAAAACACTAACGAGCAACAAATATGTCTTTTAAGTATCTTACGAAGGGTCTTGCAATGTATAAATAGTGAAAAATAAGTTATTGCATATCATACTATATTTATTATTTAGATGGGTTCTCACTAATTGCAAAAATTCAATGCAAAACGTCGCATGAAAATGAAAGCTAGAAAATGTAATAAACATAATTTCTACAAAATTATACCACGTTAATCACTGATACAACTGATACAAGGAAATGTGTTAAGAAATGCAATGTATTGTACACGAATGACAGCGTACAGAAGCATTTTAAATAAGAACAGAAGTAAGGCCTGCTATGTCCATTTCTTTTTTGCTGTTGGCCATAGATTGGATTATGAGAATAACACAGAACGGAAGTAAAATTCAATGGTCATGACCGATCAACGATTGACCTAGGCGTTGCTGAGGTCACAGTTCTCCTGTCATATAATCATAATAAGGTGCAGGGTAAAATGAGCAGACTTGATGAGAGATCACAAAAGATGGAACTGAAAATAGAGATAAGACCACAATAATGAGAGTTAATTTAGTTGATAATAACCAAATAACAATAGGAGAAATACCTCTACTTTACGTAAAGTCTTACATATATCTAGGCAGCAATATAGATAAAGGAAGAACAGACAGTGACACCAAAATAAGGATACAGGAACAAGAGGAGCATTTGTTGCACTGGGAAACATATGGAAGCCCAAAGAAATTACCTTGATTAACGAATGATGTTGTTTTACATTTCTTTTTATTTCTTAAATATACATTTATATATTCAGGTATTACAACAGAACATCAAAGAGGAGTAGGCATACTAATAAAACGAGAGCTACAAAAATATATAAATACCCACTGGACATACAATGCCATGGACAACAAAACATTATACTATTAAAAATGAAGGCAAAACCATTTGACATAACAATAATACAGACATACGCACCTGCTCAAGACTACACAGATGAACAAATAGTAGCATACAATGAAGATCTAAATAAAGTCATGAAGCAAGTGAAATCTTCAGACATCTTGATTGTAATGGGTGACATGAACGCTAAAGTAGGAAAAGGTAGATATAAGACCATTATATGAAATCATAGTCTAGGAAAAAGAAATGACAGAGGAGAAAGATTAATACAATTCTGTGAAGAAAACAGACTGATAATATGTAACACCTTCTTTGACCAAGAGAAAAGAAATTATACACATGGAAAAGCCCCGGAGATAGGAAGAGGAATCAAATAGATTACATAACGATAAAAGGCAGATTCCGTAATAACGTCAAGAAAGCCAAAACCTATCCAGGAACAGATATTCAGATCACAATCCTGTAATGATTAAAATGAAAATCAAACTAAAGAGACGGCCTCGAGACAGAGAGGTTGTAGGTTCAAATCTCGGCTACACCGGTTGAGATTTTTATTTATGATTTCTCTCTGCGGCAACCACCCCTGGTCTCAGCAGCGAGGTCCGGCTTGAAACGTCAGTTACTCATCGACGGAAAAAAAACACATGAGTACCTCCGAAGTCTGAGTTAACTGCCTGTGCGGCGAGGGACCCCTGTGCACACGGCTGCCAGGGAAAAATGGATTAACACGCAAAATTCAGTTCCTAGTCTCTAGGGACTTCGTCAGAGATGAAAGCTGTCGAACGCAACAACAACAACAACAAACTAAAGAGAAACAAACAAAAGACTAATACATCAATACCAATAGGTATAACAGATTTAAGTCAAAAAGATGTTAAAGAAACCTCTACAATACAAGTAAAGAACGCATATCAGAAGCTGCTAGAAGAAGGGATTGCGCAGTACAGAAGAGAAAATCCTGATGAAAAAGTTACAACCAAATGGCAATGCATAAAAAAAAAAAACAGTATACAAGAATCCTGTGACACCTTACCCAAAAAGGAAAGGAACAAAAAACAAAAATGGATAACTGACACGATCTTAGAAACAATGGAAGAAAGAAAGCAAGCTAAGAACACTGCCTGGTACAAGGAAATTGATAATAAAATACATAAAATGGGCAGAAAGGCAAAAGAAAACTGGCTCAATCAAAGATGTCTAGAAGTCGAAACTATAGAGAGTAAACAACATTTAAGAGGGATGCATACGGAAATAAAGAGAATGACTAATAAAAACAAAAAAGCTGCAGGAGGCGGATGTATCGCAAACAAAGAAAGAAAAATGCTAGCAGACAACAAAGATATAATCGATAGATGGCAGGAATATATAACAGAATTATTTCACGACGAAAGGGACGAAAAACCAGTTATAAAAATGTACGTCCAGCTATAAAATCTTAAAATCTGAAGTGGAAAAAGCTATAAAAACAATGAAAAGGGGAAAAGCAGCTGGACCTGTCAATATACAGATAGAGATGATACAGGCGCTAGAAAATTTATTTTGGTATTGAATTCATCACAGACATATGCAATGACATATACCATACAGAATACATACCAAATGAACTAAACACATCAACTTCCATTGCATTGCCTAAAAAGAATGGTGCAGTTGAATGCAGTGATTTTAGAACAATAAGACTAATGAGCCAGGTAACACAAAAATTTACTAAAAGTTATATAGTGAAGGATTCAGAATAAAATTAACACTGAATTAGATGAGCAGCAATTTGGATTCAGGAAAAACAGTTGGACAAAAGAAGCCATATTCAGTATGAGGACATTGATTGAAAAGTACATAGAAGTAAATAAACTAATATATGCCAGGTCATGGACTACACCAAAGCTTTTGATAGAATACACCATAATCAACTTATAGACTGCCTAAAAGATTTAAATCTAGACGACACAGACATACGACTAATATGTAATCTATATTGGGAGCACAAATGAAAAGACGATTAGAGGCCACAGAATGGGATTTCTCAGAAGAATGTTGAAAGTTCCCTGCACAGCTAAAAAGACCAATGAGGAAGTTCTCAAAGAGGCCAACACAAAAAGAGAGCTCTTAAAAAACATCAGAAAGAAGCAATCATTATTTTTCGGGCACATCATGAGAAGAGGAAAGTTGGAATACTTGGTTACAACTGGCAAAATAAAAGGAAAAAGAGATCGCGGACGACAAAGAGAGAAAATACTGGATAGCTTGGTGTCATGGCATGGAAAACAGTCAACAACAGAACTGATACGATGCACTGTAGATAGAAGATTGTGGAGGGACATGATCACATATGCCAACCGGTATGGCACATGATGATGATGATATTGGGAGCAAAGGGCAATAATAAAATATAACAAAGAGAACTCTACACCCATTGATATAAAAAGAGGAGTAAGACAAGGATGCATCCTATCACCAAGTTTGTTCAATCTATACACTGAACAAATCTTTAAAAACATCACAGAGATGCCAGGCCTAAACATTAATGGAGAGGTAATCAATAAAATATGCTGATGATACTGTACTACTAGCAGAAAATCCTAAAGATTTACAACAATTACTTAATGAAATAAACATCATCATTGAGTGCCTTCTCCGCAACGAAGGTTGGCTACCATGGATCGCCATTCCACTCTGTTTCTTGCTTTGATGGTGCAGGCTGTTGTAGATTGACTTGTCCATCTTTTGATGTTACTCGTCAATGTTAGTCTTGGTCTGCCTCTGCCTCTTTTACCTTGTATTTTCCCTTCCAATATTACCTTTAGTAGGCTGTTGTGTCTTTTAAAATGCCCCATAAATTTCATTTGTCTTGTCTTAATTGTATTTAGTAGTTCTCTTTTCATTTTCAGTTGTTTTAAAACTTCATTCTTTGTTATCTTTTTATCCCACACAATTCTACCTATTCTTCTATAAATCAACATTTCAAAGGCTTCAATTTTCTGTTCTGTTTTCTTGTCTAATGTCCATGTTTCTGCACCATACAGGAATATTGAGAAGTCGTTTTTATATTTGGGCTCTTTCCGATATATTTAAATGATTTGCGTGACAGTCGAATTATGAAATTATGTGTTGCTATTCCCCGTTTGGTGTATGTTTTATTTCGGACTTGCGGATAAACTGTGATTACCGATATTTAAGTGGAATATGATTTCTTCGTTGTGTCGTGTGTTCGCGGTTCAATAGTCAAGCACATGGTTCGACAAAAAAATGGCGCCGCCGGGTATGTTCAACCCGAATATAAAAAAGTCTGTGTCGGTGGATGGGGCGGATGAATCGAAAATGATCTACGGCCCAGAAGGCGAAAACAGCAAAGTGTGTGGTACACATGAGGCATATTCAGAACACGAAAGACGAATATGGCAGACCACCGTGAAAGAGATTGGAGCATCATCACGTAACACTCCAAAGAAAGCCATGGAGAGAAATTCTAATGAAATAAACATGGCAAGCAAAAACATATGGATTAGATATGAATGTCAAAAAGACTAAAACTATGATCATAAGGAAAGAAAATTCTGAAGACCTACAAATAAATATCAAAGTTGAAGGAATACACCTGGAGACAGTTCACAGCTACAGCTACCTGGGACATACTATAACCAGTGATGGAAAATGTTAAACTGAAATAAACAAAAGAATAAGTATGGCAAAAAGTAATTTTAATGCCATGAAAAGTTTACTGACATCAAAACAAATAACATCATGGCTAAATCTAAGAATAGCAAAATGTTATATCTTCTCAATATTCCGGTATGATGCAGAAACATGGACTTTAGACAAGAAAACAGAACGGAAAATTGAAGCCTTTGAAATGTGGATGTATAGAAGAATAGATAGAATTGGATGGAAGCTAAAGAAAACAAACGATGACGTTTTAAAACAACTAAAAATTAAAAGAGAACTACCAAACACAATTAGAACAAGACAAATGAAATTTTTGGGGCATGTTAAAAGACACAACACCCTACTAAAAGTAATATTAGAAGGGAAAATACAAGGTAAAAGAGGCAGACCAAGACTAACATGGACGAGTAACATCAAAAGATGGACAGGTCAACCTATGACAATCTGCATCATCAAAGCAAGAGACAGAGTGGAATGGCGTTCAATGGCAGCCAACCTTCAATGCGGAGACGGCACTCGATGATGATGATGTTTTCTTTCTTTCTTTTATTCAGTCTCAATGCAAAATATCACATTTTTTCTTCAAGTGGGACACGCTTGTTGGACATCGCGGACCCGCTTGGTTGGACATCGCGGACCCGCTTGTTGGACATCGCGGACCCGCTTGTTGGACATCGCGGACCCGCTTGTTGGACATCGCGGACCCGCTTGGTTGGACATCGCGGACCCGATTGGTTGGCATCGCGGACCCGCTTGGTTGGACATCGCGGACCCGATTGGTTGGCATCGCGGACCCGCTTGGTTGGACATCGCGGACCCGCTTGGTTGGACATCGCGGACCCGCTTGGTTGGACATCGCGGACCCGCTTGTTGGACATCGCGGACCCACTTGTTGGACATCGCGGACCCACTTGTTGGACATCGCAGACCCGCTGGAAATACATCGCCGCACCCAGGGGTACGCGGACCAGAGTTTCAGAAACGCTACATTAAAACAATTGTTTGAACTACACTCTGTATCAGACACACAAACACACCGGAAGGAAAGTCTGGAATAGCGAGTGATTCAGAATATGAAGTGGCTCAACAATTTCATGAAAATTGAACCTAATAAGCTACTGTTACGTGACTACGGCAACCAATGATTTGGTTCAGAACTTCCTGGATCCAGGAAGACTAAATCTTTGGCAGCCAAATCATAAGCGGCTTGGTGTGATATTGAACACATCACTGATAAAATGTTTATTTGGTTATTTAAACAAGGTATGGGCACTAACAGTACCTAACATCATAGTCCCCATACGCATTCAATCGCACTGCCCGCACTTAGTTCAGGAGTGAAATATGCATCTCCCGACGACGCTAACCGGCATACGTAGACAGTTGAAAAAAAAAAAAAATACAGCCCCCCGTCACGCCAAGTGGCGTATAGGGAATATGGTGTTAGTGACCATAATTTTTACAAACCTTCAGAACATGATTTTTGGGGTAATGTGGTCGGTATTATGCCGTGCCGCTTTACTTTCCCAGAAAATAAATCCGGTACCCATTAAAGGCTGGGTGAACCTGGAAGCCGTCGGTTGGGATCGAACCCTATCCCTTGATCTTATATGTTGACAGGATGATAACTAAATATACAAGAACAAGCCTACTCTGTGTTTGATTATCGCACCGCTGTCGTGAGGTAATATTTGTCAGTCACAATCTGATCAAGGGAAATAATCCTAAATATCTCCCAGCGCACACACAATTTAAGAGTAGCAACCGTTAAAATGATGCCTGGAAGGGAAATTTTTAATAGTCTCTTTCAATATACCTAAACAAAAAGGGCAACTTTATTATTACATGTATAATATTTCAATATCATCATCCTCATTAATTATTATCAATACAGGTTCTCATGGTCTTCAATAAACTTTCCATTCTTCTTCCTCTTCTTTCCTTCCTCATTTGCCTGACCGAATTACCTTCTTAATAGCAAATTTAGATTAGGAAGTGGTTCGCCTTTGTTTCCTGTAATATTATATATGCTGCATGAAAACCTACATTAGTGAAACTATTATACATTTGTGGGATCCTTTCTCCGTGATATTTTTCATAATTCCTCCACATATAGGTAAGTCCATTTCACATGGTGATTCTGACTGTGAGGACATCCTTGATACTGGCATCATGTCAAGTTTTTTCAAATGACTGCAGCCAGTTCACTCTTGAAAGTCACCCCATAACTCATTCACTCTTGAAAATCACCTCAATGCCCATTCACTCTTGAAAATCACCTCATAGCCCATTCACTCTTGAAAATCACCTCATAGCCCATTCACTCTTGAAAATCACCTCATAGCCCATTCACTCTTGAAAATCACCTCAATGCCCATTCACTCTTGAAAATCACCTCATAACTCATTCACTCTTGAAAATCACCTCAATGCCCATTCACTCTTGAAAGTCACCCCATAACTCATTCACTCTTGAAAATCACCTCAATGCCCATTCACTCTTGAAAATCACCTCATAGTCCATTCACTCTTGAAAATCACCTCATAGCCCATTCACTCTTGAAAATCACCTCATAGTCCATTCACTCTTGAAAATCACCTCATAGTCCATTCACTCTTGAAAATCACCTCATAGTCCATTCACTCTTGAAAATCACCTCAATGCCCATTCACTCTTGAAAATCACCTCAATGCCCATTCACTCTTGAAAGTCACCCCATAACTCATTCACTCTTGAAAATCACCTCAATGCCCATTCACTCTTGAAAATCACCTCATAGTCCATTCACTCTTGAAAATCACCTCATAGCCTATTCTGGTTATTTAAACCCAAGTGGGAATGCCCCTTTCCTTTCTCCTCTCTCATGACACTTCATGTTCCTATCTTAACATTTGATCCTTCCATTCTCCTCTCTCATGATACTTCATGTTCCTATCTTAACATTTGATCCTTCCATTCTCCTCTCTCATGACACTTCATGTTCCTTTCTTAACATTCGATCCTTCCATTCTCTTCACTCATAACACTGCATATTACGATCTTAACATTCGATCCTTCCATTCTCTTCTGTTATGAAACTGCATATTACGATCTTAACATTCGATCCTTCCATTCTCCTCTCTCATGAAACTGCATATTACGATCTTAACATTCGATCCTTCCATTCTCCTCTCTCATGACACTTCATGTTCCTATCTTAACATTTGATCCTTCCATTCTCCTCTCTCATGACACTTCATGTTCCTATCTTAACATTTGATCCTTCCATTCTCTTCTCTCATGATACTTCATGTTCCCTATCTTAACATTTGATCCTTCCATTCTCTTCACTCATAACACTGCATATTACGATCTTAACATTCGATCCTTCCATTCTCCTCTCTCATGAAACTGCATATTACGATCTTAACATTCGATCCTTCCATTCTCCTCTCTCATGACACTTCATGTTCCTATCTTAACATTTGATCCTTCCATTCTCCTCTCTCATGACACTTCATGTTCCTATCTTAACATTTGATCCTTCCATTCTCCTCTCTCATGACACTTCATGTTCCTATCTTAACATTTGATCCTTCCATTCTCCTCTCTCATGACACTTCATGTTCCTATCTTAACATTTGATCCTTCCATTCTCTTCTCTCATGACACTTCATGTTCCTTTCTTAACATTCGATCCTTCCATTCTCTTCACTCATAACACTGCATATTACGATCTTAACATTCGATCCTTCCATTCTCTTCTGTAATGAAACTGCATATTACGATCTTAACATTCGATCCTTCCATTCTCCTCTCTCATGAAACTGCATATTATGATCTTAACATTCGATCCTTCCATTCTCCTCTCTCATGACACTTCATGTTCCTATCTTAACATTTGATCCTTCCATTCTCCTCTCTCATGACACTTCATGTTCCTATCTTAACATTTGATCCTTCCATTCTCTTCTCTCATGATACTTCATGTTCCCTATCTTAACATTTGATCCTTCCATTCTCCTCTCTCATGACACTTCATGTTTCTACCTTAACATTCAATCCTTACATTCTCCTCTCTCATGACACTTCTTGTTTCTATCTTAACATTCAATCCTTCCATTCTCCTCTCTCATGACACTTCATGTTTCTATTTTAACATTCAATCCTTCCATTCTCCTCTCTCATGACACTTCATGTTTCTATCTTAACATTCAATCCTTCCATTCTCCTCTCTCATGACACTTCATGTTTCTATCTTAACATTCAATCCTTCCATTCTCCTCTCTCATGACACTTCATGTTTCTATTTTAACATTCAATCCTTCCATTCTCTTCCCTCATGACACCTCATGTTTCTATACACATAACCCGTTGCAGCCTGTCATGATATCATACCAAGAAGTTATTAAATATGGTGTAGAGAAGACTGTGGTAAAACTAACAAACAATACTGAAGTGGGCTGCAGTTAAACCATGTTAAACAGTGGATGACAGTAAAGAATAAAATGCCACATAACATGACATATAAAGAGGAAAATGGTTCCCTACACACCCTGAAATGTATGGGAAAATTTGGTGCTAGTGCCGATAGTTTTCATTGACCAATCGCACATTGTATAGTTGATGTGTCTGATAAAATGCCAGTGGTCTGTCATGAGTCAGTTCTGACGGCCTCAGCCATGACCGATTAGATCTAACACCATGCAACGTTATAACCCAACAGGAGCTCTACAATAAAATCAGATTTTATGCAATAAAGCCTTACTATAATACTATATAGTAGAATACCTGTACAAATTTGCTCCTCTGATGTTTCTTCACCACAAAGTGGTAGAGGAGTCTGTGTACCCACATCCTCAACAGTTGTTCTAGTGGTAGCAATGCTACTAAGGGATCACTCCAAGCTAGTTAAGGCAAAGGACTAGGACCCCCTAGGAAAGGAGGAAGGACTCCACCTCTTTGCGGTGCCTCTATTAATCAACTAACCAGTCTAGTCTGACAAAGTGTGTTGGGATCAAAGTGGGAAGACAACCCAGAGCTCAAAAATACCATGCTGAAGTCAGATGTGGTATGCCAAAAGGTGGGGAAAAAATCAGAACAAAAGGCATGTACGTCCACTTAATATTCTTTGAAGGAAGAATGATGAAGATGCCTATCTATTCCTTTAGTAGTCACTGGGTGAGTGCCAAAAAGAGATGCCAGGCCACAGAAATTTCCCAGAAAAAAACAGTACCCATTAAAGGCTTAATGAGGATGGAATCCAGGTTTGTCCTAAGTAGTCCAGTTCACTAACCACTGAGCTACAAGGCTCCTTATGTGGAATGAAAGTGAAATATTCAACTTGACCATACTAGACCGTACATACTTTCCCATGTGTTATCGGTGCCTCATTATGAGGGAGGTAAAGAATAGTGACACTGTGACCTTCCAGGCATGTCGTTAGAGACGATTAAGGAGGTTGATCAATGGGTTGACAAGCTGTCATTGTAAAAAGTATTGTTATGGAAACAGCGCCTTAGATTTTAGAGCAGTGATCTCTGCAAGATGTGCCATTTTGGGATGCAAGGTTTCTATTTTTGAGATTGTGGTTCTGCCCTATGTGCCGTCTTCGGCTCGAAAGGACAATAGATAGATACTAGACCACAAAATTTGAAGGTGAGGAGATCAGCGCTTTTCCTAACTGTTAATCCCTTTTTTGTTTTACTGAGTGATCCAGTATTTACGTATGCATGTGAGAGCTGGAAAACAACAAGAGACATAGAAACAAAGTTTAACGCATCCAAAAATAAAAGGCTAAGGAAAATACATGGTATTGCGTGGAATGAATTCAAAATAAACGAGGAAATTAGATAAATTACCAATCAACCACTAATATCTTCAGTAATCAAGAAAAGACAATGGTCATATGTTGGACATGTGATGAGGAGAGATAATAACCGAATGGCAATGCAAGCCCTCATGTGGGAAACAACAGGTAAGAGGAAAAGAGGCTGACCCTGACAGACACTGATAAGACAATTGACCAGAGAGGTAAGAGCAGCAGGAATCGGCTCCCTCAATGAGATAGAGTTGCTTGCACAGAACAGAGACAAATAGCGAGATTTGATAGCGATCTTTACAAGGATTGAAAACTATAGCTTGTTTCATAACTCGTGCGCAACTTTTAAAATCGATAGCTTTTTAACTGCTTGTTGTAAGTTGTTCAAAATTTGCATGTAAAGTTATAATGATTAGAACCCAACAGGGAATTAATTTCATTTAAAAAAAACATTTGGTTATTATTGTTGCTTATTTGATTTATATAAATTTATAACGACCCATTGATGTAGTCAAAACTTAATGTTTACAGTATTTTAAGTTAAAAATAGCGAGTAAAAATCTATACACGGAAAAATTGACGTGTTTGCACGCTTTTACCGTGGTTTTTTGACACAATTAGACACGTGTAAAAAACACGAGAAATTGTGTGTTCCATTTCCGTTCATTCATAGATGGAGATGTGGAACAATAACATTTATCATGAGTCTTAAAATGAAATTCTGCAGTTTACAAAACATCGCAATAAAAATGTATGACTATTTTTGCAAAGAGGCTAAACGAGGAAGATTATTTCATTCTTTAGAAAACCCTGAGAATAGGACAAGACACATTTTGGATTTATCTAAACGGTCATTTAATCGCTGGATTCAAGCACGTGACCGTCAATGTTCAAAATATACAAAATCACAAGGAAGAGCAAAAATGTTGGATAATTTCGACAGTGAACTTATTAGAAGTGAAATTCGCAAAATGTTGGGTATGAATGAAACTGTTACAATAAGAAAATTAAAAGTATCGCTGAAAAAGAACAACAGTATTGAAATATCAAAGTCTACATTATGGAAGAATGTGAGAGCTGCAGGCTTTACATTCAGAAAGTATTCCAATGGAGGAAACATCATCTGTGAGAAGCCACATATAGTAGTCATGAGAAGCAAGTATCTTACGTGAAGTAAAAGAGGTGCGCAAGCAAGGTTATGATATTGTGTACTTGGATGAAACATGGATCAATGCTCACCACACTAACCAAAGGGAATGGCAGTCATCAGATGGAAAGATTAAGAGATTAATACCTAGCAGCAAAGGACAGCGCTTGATAATTGCTCATGCAGGTAGTCGACAACATGGACTAATACAGAATGCAGAGCTCCTTTTTCTTTCAAAATCCATAGACAATCGGGATTATCACTCTGAGATGAATGGTCACATATTTAGACATTGGATTGAAAATTCTGTTCTCCCATCACTAGATCGACCATCTTGCCTAATAATGGACAATGCAGCGTACCACAACATTGTTGCACTTGAAGATAAAGTCCCGACGTCATCCAGTACAAAAGATGCTATTAAGATATGGCTCACAAAGGAGCACATACAATTTAATAACATGTACTTAAAACCTGAATTACTATCTCTAGTAAAGCAAAAACAAAGGACAAAGATTTTTCAAATAGATAAGATTATCCAAGAGCACGGTCATATAAGTTTGAGGCTGCCACCTTACCATGCTCATTTAAATCCAATAGAACTAATATGGGCAAAATTAAAAGGACAAGTGGCAGATGAAAATACAACATTCAAAATATGCGATGTAAAGACTCTTGCTAATCTCGCTTTATTAAATATAGGCAAAGATTATTGGGCTAAATGTGAAGACCACGTCTTAAAACAGGAAGAGGAATATTGGAAAAATGATGGTTTGTGGAATGTTCAACCCCAAACAGTTATTAATCTTTTAGACTCGTCTGATTCAGAATGAAAGTATATAGCCCCCACAATGTTGGCCCCTATATTACCTTAAATTAGTTCAACAAACGGTCCTTATAAGGACCACACAACTATGAAAATTGGACATACAGGTATACCTTGATATTATCGTCCGTCCTCGAACTGAGAAGACAATAATTCTCCTGGTGTTTTGTTTTATTAGGTTATTTCCCCATTACGGCCACGCCTTTACCTAGTGAAAATTAATCATAGACCAGCAACTACGGTAATTTCTATTATTTAGGGGTTCACAATTTACAATTTTGACAAACATCAAAGAAATTCGCCACTTTAAGAAAACTGCAGCTGCAAGATATTTGTTAAATATACATTTAAAGGGTCTTTTGCATTCTAATAACATTTGGAAAATTGTAACAGTTTTTAACAAACGGTTACTGAGTAATAGCGTTTTGAAGTTGGGCACGTGATTTGAAACGAGCTATAATAGAATAAAATTTAGATAAGAGAAAAAGTATCTGGGTCTATGCCCGAATGGCTTGCTACGGCTCGAAAGGTCAATAGATAGATAGATAGAGTGACCCAGGTGCCAGTTTTTCAGCTAGGACTGCCTGGTAAGTTTAAGGCCTCAATCAATCACGATAATTTTATTGTAAAACCCCACAATCTATTGACATGTTCACCAGTAAAAAATTCACCAATGGAGAACTGCAATAACAAACATTGTGGCAACAATAAAAAATGATAACAGTAAAACTGGTAAAGAACTACTGATATAAAATGTCATAATCTCCAACACCAGCAGGTATGATACATGATGATGATGATAATGTCCCTACAAAAGCCAATAATCTGACTTCAGAGCACAAGAAAGAACAAGAGACAAAATTACAGAAATTCAGAGAAAAAAGAGTGAGCTAACAGTGGCCACGCTGACCCATCATCAGAAATTGCAACTCTCTCTAATGCATTATTGCATTAGGGGAAAAGACAAGTCAAAACAAAAAAATGATTTAAATAAATATTTGAAATACCACATGAAAACGGGGAGCCGCGATAGCTCAGATTGACGACAAAATGTACATGGAAAGCAAACCAGTAGAAGAGATTGATCACTTTATCTATCTTGGAAGTCACATTGATCGAGAAGGGGATACAAGCAAAGAAATTAGAATCAGAATAGCTAAAGCAGCAATGTCTTTCAGAAGCCTTGAAAAGTTGTGGAAATCAATACTCATCAGCACCAACAAAAAACTTAGACTATTCAAATCAAATGTACTATCAACCCTTACGTATGCGTGTGAAAGCTGGAAAACAACAAGAGATATAGAAACAAAGTTGAACGCATTCGAAAATAAATGTCTAATGAAAATACTTGGTATAGCTTGGAACGAATTCAAAACAAACGAGGAAATTAGAGAAATCGCCAATCGAAAAGACAATGGTCATATGTTGGACATGTGATGAGAAGAGATAATAACCGAATAGCAAAGCAAGCCCTCGTGTGGGAAACAACAGGTAAGAGAAAAAGAGGAAGACCCAGAGAGACACTGAGAAGAACATTGATGAGAGAGGCAAGAGCAGCAGGATTCGGCTCCCTCAATGAGACAGAGCTGCTTGCACAGAACAGAGACAAATGGCGAGATTTGGTAAAATATCTTTAAAAGAATTGAAAACTGCTAGAACAAAAATTCAGATAAAAGAAGGAGTATCTTGGTCTACGCCCTATGAGCCGGCTACGGCTCGAAAGGTCAATAGATAGATAGATATAATAATATAAAATATAGTAATTTAAAATTTAAAAAATAACATAAAAATAATAAGAAAGTATAAGAAGACTTATCAACCAACACAGAACTGGAGTCATCAGTTGCTGGACACTGCGGGACTTGCTAAGCATTGGATCTGAGCACCTAGGTACATGTACAGAATGCAATGATGACCTGCAAAATTACTCAATAACTCAGTGGAGAAACTGAAAGTCAAGATGTCAATAATATTTGTTGGAGAACATACAAATGGTTTAACCCCTACTTTAAAAACAAAACTTCCAGAGTACAAGTTAAATTGACAGGCCAGTAGAAAACAAAACATTGCAGAGCAGGGTCCTCCTCAAGGAAGAGATATGAACATTTCTTTTGTAATATTACAGAGCGCATCATAAAAAGAGTCCATAAATCCATATTTAAACATGACCTCAATGAATATAATCTTCATCCCAATGTTGTGCTACCAATGCCAGACCTGGACCCTAGATGCAAGAACAATAAGAAAAATAAACTCTACAGAGATGAAATGTGTTAGACGAATGACAGGAAACAGTATGAAAGATAAGATCAGAAATGAAGAACTGAGAAAAAAGCTAGGAATAGCCCCCGCCATAGAATATACATGTATAAGGAAACAACAGATTAAATGGTTTGGCCACGTGACAAGGCAGAAAGAACAAAACACAACACAACGAGCTTTCAACAAACATTGTGAGAACACCAGACCCAAGGGTCGACCACGAAAAAGATGGGTCGATGGAATATTAGAAGCACTAGGAAACATAACAGCAGCAGAGGCGAACATAAGAGCAAAAGACAGAAGTAGAAGAAGAAACATGACCTAGCCATGTGGACCTATGAAAAATACATTGCCTCAGCAAATACCTGAATACAATAGATTCTGTGCAGCTGTTTAGGAAAATAATATATTTATAATATTAAAAATAATACTAAAATAAATAGTATAATATAAAATAAGGACTCCAGGTCTGTGTTGGTTGATAAGTCTTCTTATACTTTCTTATTATTTTTATGTTATTTTTAACATTTGTTATCACTATATTTTATAGTGGGAGCCGTGATAGCTCAGTGGTTAGTGAACTGGACTACAAAGGACAAGGGGCAGGGTTCGATTCCAACCGACGGCTTCCAGGTTCACCCAGCCTTTAATGGGTACCGGATTTTTTTCTGGGAAAGTAAAGTGGCATGGGCATAATACCGACCACATTACCCCATAAATCATGTGCCGAAGGTTTATACAAATTACGGTCACTAACACCATATTCCCTATACGCCACTTGGCATGACAGGGGCACTTTACTTTGTTTTAAATATATTTTATAGTATTACATTTTAGAATATTTTATACTAATATATTATTTATTTTAGTATTATCTCTATAACCCAGACATTAGAAAAGTGGGAACTTGATTGGCTATTTAAAATAAATGAAGGAAAAACAGCTAAACCTCTCAAACAAACCACAACATTTCAAACTAAAACCAAGAGGAAAGAATCTACCTCTGGATGAAAACCAGAACTACCCGGGCATCATATTTTACCAACATTTGATGTGGAAAATTCAAATAGAAGAAACTAGACAAGGAACAAGGCAAAGGATAGCAATCATATTGCAAAGAATAGTAATCATGAAAAAAGTTATCTGCCACAGCTTGAAAGCAGATGAGAGTGTGCTAAAGAAGCTGTACTTGGAGGGGGGGGGGTGAGTCAAACCAGTCCCAGTGTATGATATTTTGGCCTAAGCAATGGCAACAAAGTTATATTTTGTGAAGACCAAGAGACTTCAAAACCAAACAATGAGAATCATAATTGGCGGCATGAGATCAATATCAATTATGCTGATTACAGAACTGGAAAAAATGGCACACTTGCAACCATTGGAAAACAGAAAAGACAACAGGACTCAATAACACAATGAAAAATTCAGAAGACTGACTAATCCATTCATGCACCAGAGAATAAATGATTTTGGAAAAGGTAGAATACAGGGGAACAACTTTCTACAATTAACAAAAGCTATGCAAAAAGTGGACCAAATACTCTCTATTGTAACAGCTAAATCATTTAATAATACACACAAACACCCACTGTTGAGTACATATTGCTATCCTGACCTATTAAGGAGAATTCCTGCCACAGTGCATAAAAACAGCTAGAATGAGTAACAAAGAACAACATTAATATATACAGAAAAACACTGTTCAAAAACTTGCTGAAGACATGTCATTATGGATGGATCAATAACCAATACAACAGAAAATGGAGGAACAGGAATCTTTAATAGCCTAAAAATGGAATACAGGAAATAGTTGCTGTGGCAACAGGAAAGTACTCAAGTAACCTTAAGACAGAGGGTTTAGCTCTGAAAACTGCAACTTAAACTCTTGAAGAGAAAATTAAAGAAGAAAACATTGTAGTCTTCAAAAATGCTCTGTTATTAGTTACAGCCAATATAGGGAAATAACTGAATAGCAAAGCAAGACTTCATGTGGGAAACAACAGGTAAGAGAAAAAGAGGAAGACCCAGAGAGACACTGAGAAGAACATTGATGAGAGAGGCAAGAGCACCAGGAATCGGCTCCCTCAATGAGATAGAGTTGCTTGCACAGAACAGAGACAAATGGCGAGATTTGATAAAATATCTTTAGAAGGAATGAAAACTGCTAGAATAAAAATTTAGATAAGAGAAAGAGTATATGGATCTATGCCCTTTGGGCCGGCTACGGCTCGAAAGGTCAATAGACAGATAGATAAATAGATTGTTAGTACCTTGTAAACTTATGAAAGAACTTTCTTGTATTGACTCAATAAACTGCCTATGTAAAGTGCCTCACTGAACAAAAAAGTTTGAATAAATTATCAAGGAGAGTTTGATAGGTGGTAGATAATTAAGAGATGGAAATACAAGAATTAAGGTTCCTTCTGAAGTGGATAATTTGAGTTAAGGTATTATAAACAATAGAAAGAAAGAGTATAAAACATGCATCGGTGGACACCCAACAGTCGTCAACACTAGAATGTGACAGTAAGTTCGAAGGATCTCAAAGATTGGAAGTCGCTGACACAACTATCAAAATAGAAGTACTGAACACACTATTGACCACTGTGGCACAGAGTAGTACTTGTGCGTATTTATTTATTTAGTTATTTGCGGGTCATCATCATTGCACTCCGAACATGTCCATAGGTGCTCAGATCCCCTCCTCAGCAATTCCCTCAGTGTCCAGCGACTGACACTCCAGTTCTATGTTGGTTGATAAGTCTTCTTACACGGCCACTAAGTGTCTCATTTCTGGCTGTGCCCAACTTAACTCCCATTTCCATCATCTGAAGAAGTGACGTGGATCTGTGTTTGTCGAAGTCATGTGCTCTTCCCCCATCTCGGAGGGCATTGATGATGTCTGCCCAATCCATTGGTTGTCCGTCCTCAACGACAGCGCAGCTAGCCAACCTGTCCGCTCTTTCATTTCCCCGTACTCCCGCATGTCCAGGGACATAGACAAAGGTGACCTTACGTATTTTGGATTTCTGCAACGACTCTACTCACTATATGCGTACAGAGCCCGCCTCCACTTTTTTTATCATGCTCATCGAATCACTCAGTATACATGCGTAGGTGTAGTCTTGTGACTCTAACCATTTGAATGCTTTGGTCACTGCCATCACCTCCATTGTCATGCTACTCGTGGTCATGATGTATGCACCACTGTCTTCGTAGACTATTCTGCCTGCCGAGCGTGCTGTAAATGCCCATGCACTTCTTTGGTGTCGTCTTACAGATCCATCTGTATAGATGACTGCATCTTTCTCATCGGTGTTATCGAAGATGAGACCGTTGACCTCAGCATTAACCACGACTGGGTTCTGTTTCCTACTTTTCCTGTCGAGTGTGACAATACACGAGAAAGTCCCCTTGAATGACGTAGGCACCGGTATCCACTCCTCACCAACGCTGATATTGGTAAGCCCACAAACCTGTTTCATGACATCTTCTGCTCGGCCCACCCATGATTTGCCTCTTTTTAGCCTGTCACCTTTCTCTGTGTTGAGCACGTGGTGCATTGGATACTCTGTATCTGTACTAATCTTCAGGTATGCTCGTGCTCTCCAGATCTTGATTCTGTCATCCATGGTTGGAAAGTCAAGAAGATACCTCATTGCTACACAGGGAGTGTCCCTCGTACATCCCAGCATAATGCGCATGGCTTCAATTTGTATTTTCTCCAGCCTATCAATTTGAGTCTTACTGACAATAAGAATTGCCAGGGCATATTCGATAGGTGCGAGGACTAATCCCTGGAACAGAAGAGTAAGTAGCCTCTGCTCGATGTTGGCAGCTGCCATGACCTACAAGGCGGCTAATCCTTTGCGGGATTTTGTTATCACATGGTCGACGTGGTCCTGAAAACACAGGCTGCGATCAAACTTAACTCCGAGGTATGTCATCAACTTGTCCCTGGTCACCTCATCAGCTCCCATTAGTACTACCGGTGTGGTTGTATGAACGATATGATTGTTAAGGGAAAACCATGAAACTGATGCTTTATTAGGAGTAACCACCCCACCTGATACCCCACACCAGGAAGAAATGCGATCGAGTTCGTTTTGCATTGTGGAGGCGATTTCCCGTCTGTCTCTTCCCTGTCGATATACCAGAATATCATCAGCAAAAGTCATAGTTCTTCCCCTCCCATCCAGCTGTTGTTCCGTGATCGTTATTGTGTACACGTTAAATAGAACTGGTGACAATAGTGAGCCTTGTGGCAGCCCTGGGCAAATGGATGTTGGCTCGGAAGACCAACTTCCACATCTGAGTATCACCTTCCTCTGAAACAGTGCCGCAGCGATCCATCTAATGAGTAAGGGGTGCACCGCCAGTTTGAGGAGCATATGCATGAGATATTCAAATGGTACCCTGTTGTATGCATCCTCCAGATCTATAGCAGCAGCACATGTCTCCTCTCACCTGTGGAAGCCTTCGAAGACGTCATAGGCAAATACTGCCGCATTGAGCCATGTCTCTTTGTTATATCTGTAACCTACTTGTGCTTATATTGACACCTAATGATTGAAACACAATAACCGCTGACAATAATTGACAAATTGACACTAGATATATATATAAATAGAATGGACATAATTATGACCCGTTGACACAATTACAGCCTTCTTAAAAACAGATTAAAGAATAACCGAATAAAGTGAAATATTATTCAAGAGGATGTTACTCTTCTGAACTTAAATAATTAATGTGCTTAAGCTAGGACTTTACCACTTTAATTCATAAAGTAAAAGTTCATACTGATTTTCTTTTTCAATAATTATCCACTGTTGTTTGCATTTTAAAATCAATATTTTGTACTTTAACTTTTTTTTATTTAACTTAGTAGTAATACTAAACACTAAAATAACTAAGTCATTAAGTAAGCTGAGAAAGTTATACATTAAAATTATGGAAAAAAGACTCCGGCCAATAATAGAACTACAATTAAATGACTCTCAAATGGGGCTCCAAAAAAATAGTGGATGCACTGATGCACTATTCTCTCTAAACAGCAAACAGAAAAGATAACAGAACACAATCAAAATTTGTATATGTTTTCATTGACCAGGAAAAGCACTCAACCTAATAAACAGAGAACAACAGTGGGAGATACTAACAATACACAGAGTAAGCCTACATCTAACCGACCTAATTAAAAGTCTCTATATCAATAGCAGCTGAAGTCAGAACATTAGCTACACAGATAACTTCGAAGTGAGAACAGGAGTAAGACAGTGGTGCGTACTTTCTCCTTTATTGCTTATTGCTTACATGGACTACATATGTAAGTTAGCCAACCCATCAGAGACAGAGGAGATTAACGAGCTTCAATTCGCAGACAATCAAGCACTAATACATGGAAAAATAGAAGACTTATAAGAACATTTAAATGGACTTAACAGCTCAAGCGCTCAATACAACAAGGAAATCAACAAAACAGATGTCATGAACATCACAAAAGAGAAACAGAAAATCAACAATGTACAGCAGACAACTAAAACAAACAAGTGGACAAATTTAAATATCTAGGAAGTCTAGAGACAAATGACAATCCACAAGCAGCAGAAATAGACTCACGACACAATTAATCTTGTCAAATCATTGGACAGCTATCACCACTATTATCCAACAAAGAGAAATAGCTCTAGAGGCAAAACGGACACTTTACAATACACAATTCACAATACAATCTTCAATTCAAAGTTGTGCTACCAATGTCAGACATGGACCCTAGATGCAAGAACAATAAGAAAAATAACCACTACCAAGATTAAATATGTTACTATAAAATATTGTTAATGACGGGAATAAGACATGAGAGATAATATAATAGTTAATATATTAGAGAAGAAGAATTGAGAAAAAAGGCTAGGAATAATTCCGGCCAGAGAGTACATAAAGAAAAACAACAGATAAATCAAAATGGTTTGGCCACATGATAATCATCAATGATAAAGCAGAAAGATCAAATCAAATCACAAGGAGTCTTCAATATATATAAGTTGAGAGAACACCAGCAAGACCATTGATTGATGAAATATTGCTACATTAATTAGAAATATTAGGAGGCTAGGAGGAAACATACTTAATATACTACCTACTACCGAACGAACAGCTGGAGAGGCAAAAAGAAGAGCAAAACACCGCAAATTAAATTATATCTTATTTATCTAGCATCTGGCGCCGAAAGTCGGCCGAAAGGCAAGGAGAATGAAAGGAAAGGAAAAAGAAAACGAAGTGATGTTTTTTTCAGTAGACTAAAAAAATTTAACAACTTAACTTATTCAGTTGACTAAACTTCGAGTCATTTAAATTAGTAAACAGGGGATTTTATTTTTACACTAGCGACTGACTAGAGTACTAGAGTCTAGACTACTTCTTCTAGTCTAATATAACTTACAGTTACAGAATAACTATAACTATAACAATAGACAACTTTTATAGTTGTCTATTGTCTAGTAAAAAATTATAAAAATGATTAACTTACGATCTCGCTTATATCTTGAAGGCAACTTTTCTCTCTCTAATTTTCTCGGTTGTGTATTTGGATTATCGGGTTTTAATGGCTCAGGCCATTCATCTTTAATAGGCACATTTTGTCGGACACTCTCAGATAATTCCTCGAATAGAGTTCTACCTCCCCCTTGTTCATCCCCGGGCGCTGCCATTTTGCAGCCATCAACCACTTCTATCGTTCAGTCATCCGTACGGATACCAAATTAATCATTCAAAGATTTCACCAAAAGTATCATTATACAGTCACAATGAAACCATGTAATTATAAAATAAACAAAATAGCAATGTTATAATAAAATAAGTAATTATATAACGTTTTTCGTATAATAGCCGTTGGCGATTACTGCGCGACCTGAAACAATCCGAGAGAATTGGTACGAATTGAATAGAAGCAGGATTCAACCAAGACAATGAAATTTTTGGGGCACGTTAAAAAAACACAGCAGCCTACTAAAATTAATCTTGGAAGGGAAAATACATGATAAAAGAGGCACAGACAAACCAAGACTAACACGGACGGGTAATATCAACAGATTTTCAAGTCAGCCTATGACAACCTGCACATCAAAGCAAGAGACAGAGTGAAATGGAGCTTCATGGCAGTCAACCTTCGATGCGACGGAGACGGCACTTAATGATGAGAAGCAGGATAAAAAGAAAAAAAAGTGAGCAATTTAGCAGAGGAATAATGTAGAATTGATCATTTCATTTAATTCAAAGAAATGTACTTGAAATATAAAACTAGATAGAACGACTGAACCATTTGTAGTTCAGGTCTTAAAGCCAGAAATCAGCAAGAATTGTTTAGTGTAATCAATTTATAGACTGCAAATCTTAGTATTAGAAATGTTACAAACCTGCGCGTCAATTTTGAGATAGATTGGATTGTTTGGTGGAAATTAGTGGGGGGGGGGGGTGGAAGAACATCTGAGACAATGAGTCAATACGTTTTAGCATAGATTGTCAGCGCTATATAACATTCACTGACTTCTTCATTGGTTTGTCAGCGCTATATAACATTCACTGACTTCTTCATTGGTTTGTCAGCGCTATATAACATTCACTGACTTCTTCATTGGTTTGTCAGCGCTATATAACATTCACTGACTTCTTCATTGGTTTGTCAGCGCTATATAACATTCACTGACTTCTTCATTGGTTTGTCAGCGCTATATAACACTCACTGACTTCTTCATTGGTTTGTCAGCGCTATATAACATTCACTGACTTCTTCATTGGTTTGTCAGCGCTATATAACACTCACTGACTTCTTCATTGGTTTGTCAGCGCTATATAACATTCACTGACTTCTTCATTGGTTTGTCAGCGCTATATAACACTCACTGACTTCTTCATTGGTTTGTCAGCGCTATATAACATTCACTGACTTCTTCATTGGTTTGTCAGCGCTATATAACACCCACTGACTTCTTCATTGGTTTGTCAGCGCTATATAACACTCACTGACTTCTTCATTGGTTTGTCAGCGCTATATAACACCCACTGACTTCTTCATTGGTTTGTCAGCGCTATATAACACCCACTGACTTCTTCATTGGTTTGTCAGCGCTATATAACACCCACTGACTTCTTCATTGGTTTGTCAGCGCTATATAACACCCACTGACTTCTTCATTGGTTTGTCAGCGCTATATAACACCCACTGACTTCTTCATTGGTTTGTCAGCACTATATAACATTCACTGACTTCTTCATTGGTTTGTCAGCGCTATATAACATTCACTGACTTCTTCATTGGTTTGTCAGCGCTATATAACACCCACTGACTTCTTCATTGGTTTGTCAGCGCTATATAACACCCACTGACTTCATTGGTTTGTCAGCGCTATATAACACTCACTGACTTCTTCATTAGTTTGTCAGTGCTATATAACACTCACTGACTTCTTCATTGGTTTGTCAGCGCTATATAACATTCACTGACTTCTTCATTGGTTTGTCAGCGCTATATAACACTCACTGACTTCTTCATTGGTTTGTCAGCGCTATATAACATTCACTGACTTCTTCATTGGTTTGTCAGCGCTATATAACACTCACTGACTTCTTCATTGGTTTGTCAGCGCTATATAACACTCACTGACTTCTTCATTGGTTTGTCAGCGCTATATAACATTCACTGACTTCTTCATTGGTTTGTCAGCGCTATATAACACTCACTGACTTCTTCATTGGTTTGTCAGCGCTATATAACATTCACTGACTTCTTCATTGGTTTGTCAGCGCTATATAACATTCACTGACTTCTTCATTGGTTTGAAGTTAGTGACAAGAATATGTTTTGCTTCGTTCTGTTCATGGAATCAGACTCACTGCAGTCGTGAATTCCCCATATCCGCTCCACTCATGTCACAGCTCCCGTTAAAGCGTGTTGGCAAATTCTGTTGACTACCGTGCTGCCCTAATTGGTAGTACAGGCGACGATTCCATATATAAAGATGAATATTTGTGAACACATCAGATTAGAGGGTCTCTTAGCTTTCAGATGCTCATTTAGAAGGGTCTCAATTACCCAGTCGTCAAATTGGCCATGATTGTTGTTGGTGTTTAAATGATACAAAGCGGTAGAGCATACGAAGTCACTGAGAGCAGTCGGATCGTGGTTTGACCATTGACCAGACTGATTCTTTCTTTGTGGCGATCACCCGATGACTACCAAAAGAATGGATAGTCTTCTTCGTCATCCGTCCATACAAGGACGTTAAGTGGGCGTAGATGCGTTGTGCTGTGGTTTGCAGCAGATCTGTGATATTTGTGCCTTTTGGCCCAAGACATCCGACTTCAGAACAACATTTTGTTAGCATCGGATTGTCTTCCCTCTTCGATCCCTACTCGCGTAGCCAGAATAGACTGATTTATGGAGGTATCGCGAAGAGGTGGAGTAGAGTCTGGATGGTTCTGGATCACCGATCCCGGCGCAAACCATCAGCTATGAACCGCTGACAGCTTCCAGTTATGTTGCTGTCGGGCGCCTTGCCTCATGTCAGACTGATTGAAATGGGGTCTTTTAGTTTGTCGTCTATGTTATTTTTAAAATTATCGATGATATTATACTTTTCAGTTTGAGATTTTTAGTAATTTAATCATGTGACGTCTGATGGGCTCTGTGTTTGAATAATCTAGCACTCAACATCACACATGTCACTGGTTACTCGTACATCCTTTCTGTCACTCTTTCTAGCACACACAAAAATCGATGGAGAAGCATTGTTTACATTGAGAATTCATTTTTGATGTTCTGAATCGAGTAGGTAGAGGAAAAATAATTTTGTTATGGTTAGTTAGAGCGTGTGAGGCACATAGCTTTTTACGACTGCACATTGTTAATTGAATATGTCTAAAATCTGTACTAAATTAGAACTGAGGCAGTGATTAACAGCAGAGCAAGTAAAAGTGATAGTGATAACGGCCAAAGGCGCGACTGTATTTTTGAGGAAAGCCCAGTTACAATAAAGGAAGGCATGAACCTGGACGACGCATCATGAGCGGTCCAAGAGAATGTGATTTCAACACATGAAGGAGAGCTTGAACATGACAACAGAAGAATGACAGTTCTATCTAGAGACAGAGACTGTTTCACACGGGATGTTGTGAATTAAACGTTCTTCAAAGTGCATACGACCAGATGATGATGATAGTCTATACTATGTACTTCTAGTTTACCGTCCCAGGTCTGAAGATCTTTCATACTCTAACCTTACAGTTATCGATACAAGTTACGTTTCTCTAGTTTTAGAAGCGACGAAGTCACAATGCCAGGTTGTTTGAAAATCTTGCCCATAGTTTTATCTCGATTATTCAGTGCAAATTCTGGATTATACACGCTGAACAGATGATTAAAGGTCGACCATATCAAGACGATTGGAGATAGGCCTACAGATATAACGTGAGACGCTCGATTTTTTTTTTTTTTTTTTTTTTTCAGATTTGACTTTTTTCCGGGATTTTTTTTTTATCCAGGTCGTCAATTTGTTCAACTTTGTGGATTTTTTGAAACCATGTCATGGATTTATTGTGTCTTTACTGTTAAGTGTTATAAAATGTATGTCGTTTACTTGAAAATTAATGGGTTTATAATAATTCTTAACATTTTATTTTTAAACATTCTTATAACAATTTCTGACAAATAAAATTAGAATGAGTTATTGAAAAGAAAAAAAGTACAGAAAATTAAGAAACATGTTTTAATTAATAACTTTTATTTATTTTCACAGACAGAGAAGATCAAATCGAACCCCCTTGTCCGTGATTTAGATGTGAAAAATGTGGTATATGTTCCTGATTTGGGTTTGGAAAATGTGGTATATGTTCCGGGTTTGGGTTTGGAAAATGTGGTATATGTTCCGGGTTTGGAAATGTGGTATATGTTCCGGGTTTGGGTTTGGAAAATGTGGTATATGTTCCGGGTTTGGAAAATGTGGTATATGTTCCGGGTTTGGGTAATGTGGTATATGTTCCTGATTTGGGTTTGGAAAATATGTTCCTTGTCCCTGATTCGGGTTTTGAAAATATGGTCACCTTATTGTAGTATGGGGGCCGCGATAGCTCAGTGGTTAGTGAACTGGATTACAAAGGACAAGAGGTAGGGTTCGATCCCAACCGACGGCTTCCGGTTCACTCAGACTTTAATGGATACCGGATTTTTTTCTGGGAAAGTAAAGCGGCACGGGCGTAATACCGACCACATTACCCCAAAAATCATGTTCCAAGGGTCAGTAAAATTATGATCGCTAACACCATATACGCCACTTGGTGTGACGGGGTTACTTTACATTACTTTTTTTATTATAGTATGAAGACTAGAGGTAGTGTAATAAGACTATTTGAAATAGAGTATCAAGACGACTGGAGATATTCTATCCAGACGATCGTATTTGGGAGTATCAAGACAAATAGTTAGCATAAAGATAACCGGAATAGCTTTTGCATCAAGATGACAAAGATACTGTTGAAAAGTAATTGGAGATAGGAGTCTTTGCAATTGAAGGAGTATCAGGACCACTAGAGTTAGACTGTGAGGCCTGGGCTTTGTTTATGAAAAAATGACTCGCAGTGCACCAAATGGCTCATGCCACTTTGGGTTTGGATTCATTTTTCTGTAGAGTAAGCTAACATCATTATCTTTATTGAGTGTCGTCTCCGCATCAAAGGCTAGCAACCATGAAGCGCCATTCCGATCTGTCTTTTGCTTTGATGGTGAAGGTTGGCATAGGCTGACTTGTTCATCTTTTGATGTTATTCGTCCATGTTAGTCTTGGTCTGCCTCTGCCTCTTTTACCTTGTATTTTCCCTTCCAAGATTACTTTTAGTAGGCTGTTGTGTCTTTTAACATGGCCCAAAAAATCTTATCTGTCTTCGTTTGAATTGTCTAGTAGTTCGCTTTTCACTTTTAGTTGTTTTAAGATATCATATTTGGTTTCTTTTCTTCCATCCAATTCTTCCTATTCTTCTATAAATCCACATTTCAAAAGCTTTAATTTTCTGTTCTGTTTTCTTGTCTAATGTCCATGTTTCTGCACCATATAGGATGTTGAGAAGATATAACATTTTGCTATTCAGAGTTTTAGACCTGATGTTATTTGTTCTGATATTAATATACTTTTCTCAAATTATTTGTGGTCATTCTTATTCTTTTGTTTATTTCAGCTTTACATTCGCTGATTATAGTATGTCCAAGATAGTTGTGGCTATGAACTGTCTCCAAGTCTATTTCTCCAACTTTGATATCCACTCGTAGTTTTTGTGTGTTTACTTTGTTTATGGTCAGAGCTTTAGTCTTTTTTGATATTCATATATAATCCATATTATTTGCTTGCTATGTTTATTTCATTAAGTAATTGTTGTAGGTCTTTAGGATTTTCTGCTAATAGTACAGTAATGCATTATCATCTGCATATCTTAGGTTATTGATTATCTTTCCATTAATTCGTAGGCCTGGCATCTCTGTGATGTTTTTAAAAATTTGCTCAGTGTATAGATTGAACAAGCTTGGTGATAGGATGCATCCCTGTCTTATTCCTCTATTTGTATCACTAGGTGTAGACGTAGAGCTCTCTTTTATATATTATTACATTTTATTTATTGGTGTTTGCTCCTTGTATAAATTATTATTATAAGTAATATAAATTAATAGAGTAGGCTAACAATTTCCGAAATTTCGTCCGTCCAGGCCAGTTTTTCACACGCTTAAGTCCACAAGTCTTATCCACTCTCTTGTACGGTTCATGCGGTGTCCCTCATATGCGTAGTTAAGTACAGATCATTAACGTACTCGGTAATCATACAATTATCATCATGATGTCAGTGCAGAGCGCAAAACCCCGGAAGCAAAATAAAGCGAACTCTTCAGCACGTAAAATTGTATTTTAATGACGTGACCTTGACATCGAAATTGATATCAACGATACCGACATTTAATTGTAATCGAGTAGTGTTCATCAAACTTGTTTTTTGTTCCTTATTGGTTATTGGTTATGGAAGGCCTCGGCATCACAGCAAACGAATTAAAATCCATAATTGCTCAACCGCCCGTGCCAGTGGAATCATCCGAATTACCAACTCATCTCCCAAACAAAGAAAGGTAACTGTAGTCCCCATCGTAGCAGTCTCAGCACACGCCAAAAGACATAAGGCGAAACCGCGCAGAAAGTGAACACAGCCAACTGTTCCCTGTCATACGATATCATCATTCATCGTAAACAAGCGGGATATCGAAGCAGGATCAAAACGGATGAGACACACAGCTCACGGTGTGCACAGAGCACTTAACTCAGTAGCTCCTGCAACAAGCCGGACTTGGAATATGAGGAAACTGCAACAAGGAACACTTTTCAGACATAGCCTTCAATGGTTCCTGCCGCCTATCCACCATATACCATGGGAGTTCACGTCCTCCCGAAAATGATGATCGTCATAGCACTTGATGATGTTAGGCCGTCATTGATGACTCCAATTCCAAACATATAGACACACAGTGGTGGTAATTTGTCATTTCCAATCCAACAGAAGCCACATGACCTGTAGTTAGTAAAACCACAGAGAGAATATGATTTTGTGACCTTCACTGATTCACTCTTAGATGTGAATGTGTAGTTTACACAAGAGGAGAAGTTTTCAACTACAGTGATTCCATTTAAGGCAATTCTGGGATAGCAAGGCAAGTCTCCTTTATAGCAGCAGAACTTGATGTTCTCCGCTCCCTTCTTGTAGCTGCTGCCACACGATTCTGATGTCTCATTAACTTGGACATCATTCAAGAACAATGTCAGATTAACATTCCATAGATATGGCTCTGCTGATGAAGTGTTTGGTGCAACAGTTGTATCAATCATACTGGAGGCTCCTGGTCTGTGGTCATTAATATCACAGACGGCACATGGTGTTGTTATATTCAGTATTTCTTTCTGGGGTGTAAATATGTGGCACACACATGGAGAGTGGTTTGTGGTCACAGTAATCCCATTAAAGGCAATTCTAGGATAGCATGGCATAGCTGTTTTCAGAACAGCACAATCCTGTGATGTTTTCTGTGTTCGCTATAAAGCTGCTGCTGCTACACAATCCTGACCAATTATAGGTGTGGACATTATTCACTTGCAATGACAAAACTGCTTTGTTTACATCATAAACCTCTGGAAGCGAATCATTTATGGGACTAATAGTACAATTTATTCTTCCATCGGGATATCTGCATTGAGTCCCCAAAAAAAGGTCTTTGGTTAAAAAGCACATATGCGTTTGAGTTAAACACACAATGAGCCAACTTCATAGATTCAAAATGATCCTTGCCAATGTCATCCGTTTGCACAAGTTAGGTCCTTAGCTACCAACGTCTAAAATGTCTGAAACGAAGCCATCCAATTAACGACTTTATCTACAGCGAAGGTTAACCAACTGTGAACAAACATTTATGTTCAAACCCTTGAAAACATTTTCAAAAATCTGCCAACTCGCAGCAATAACATTTATCGTGTTGTTCAATGTAAACATTGCTTTGTCCATAGCTCGAATATAAATAAGCTGCCATTTTGGTGCGTCCCATGACGTCATTTTTTCTTCTTTGTTCCTTGTTAGAGTCAACGGCACAACCATGAAAATAAACACAAAAGTGCTCGATCAATTTAGCAGGTAAACAAACTGCGCGACTACTGATGGCTTTAGTAGCTCGCTGGTTGTGCAGACATCTATATCTAGCTTGCCCTCTAGGCGTATAGTAACCGGTAGCACTAAGGAAAATCAACAGAGTATACTAAACTCAATCCTGGAGGGGAAAATACAAGGTAAAAGAGGCAGAGGCAGACCAAGACTAATATGGACGAGTAACACCAAAATATGGACAAATCAGCCTATGACAACCTGCACCATCAAAGCAAGAGACAGAGCAGAATGGCGCTCCATGATAGCCAAACTTCGTTGCGGAGAAGGCACTCGATGATGATGATGATTATATTTACAATTATCTAGCTATACATTTAATGAAATTAGTGTTTCTTAACGATAACATTTATAAATTAAACTTACACGACAATCTACAACATAGTTACAACTAACTGTACGTTGTCAGAAGGCTTGTAAAAAAAAAAAAAAAGTAAAGTACCCCGTTACGCCAAGTGGCGTATAGGGAATATGGTGTTAGTGACCATACATTTCACAGACCTTCAGCACATGATTTTTGGGTAATGTGGTCGGTATTACGCCCGTGCCGCTTTACTTTCCCAGAAAAAATCCGGTACCCAATTAAGGCTGGGTGAACACGGAAGCCGTCGGTTGGGATCGGCCTACCTCTTGTCCTTAGTAGTCCATAATTGATGTTTTACATAAAGAACTAAATGCAGCAGATTCATTTGCACGTGAAAGGAGAAAAAGAACCTCTTTCAAAATGGAAACACTTACTGTAAACTTTCGTTTCTTCGACAATTTGAAAATTTAAAAAAAATTCGCATACTGCTCAAACTTTGCGGAAGTTACATACACGCTGGGAAAAAAGATAACTCTCTAGCTTCGAAAGAGAACAATTTGCTGCTGGAGTAGACGTAGAGCACAGCGAAAAGAAACCATAAATGCATACTGACGTATTAAACAAAGCAAAACAAAACAAAAAATAGCGAGTTCATTAGTCATTGAGTGTTATTGTTGACTTATAACTATGCTAATTAGAAACAAGACAACAAGACTTAAGAAAGCAAACAAGACTTAAGAGGAATGCACACAGAAATAAAGAGAATGACTAATAAAAATTTTTAAAAAGCCACAGAAGGTGGATGCATTGCAGACAAAAAAAAAGGAAAAATGCTAACAGGCAATAACGATCTTATAGATAGATGGCAGGAATATATAACAGAACTATTTCATGATCAAAAAGACAAGAAACCAGCTACAAAATGTACATCAGGCTATAAAATCTTAAAATCTGAGGTGGAAAAAGCTATAAAAACAATGAAAAAGGGAAAAGCAGCAGGACCTGACAGCATACAGATAGATATGATACAGGCACTAGAAGATTTTGGCATTGAAGTGATCACAGACATATGCAACGACATATACCACACAGGATACAAACCAAATGAACTAAAAACATCAACTTTCATTGCATTGCCTAAAAAAATGGTGCAATTGAATGCTGCGACTTTAGAACAATAAACCTAATGAGCCATGTTACAAAAATCTTGCTAAAAGTTATACAAGGAAGGATTCAGAATAAAATCAATACTGAATTAGATGAGCAGCAATTTGGATTTAGGAAAAATAGCGGGGCAAAAGAAGCCATATTCTGCATGAGAACATTAATCGAAAAGTACACAGAAGTAAACAAACCAATATATGCCTGCTTCATAGACTACACCAGAGCTTTTGATAGAGTACACCACAAACAACTTATAGAATGCCTAAAAGAGTTACATCTGGATGACATGGACATACGACTAATATGTAATCTATACTGGGAGCCACTTCACCGCGGTGCCTCCAGTAACAGACTAACCTGTCTAGTCTGGCCAAGCGTGCAAGGATCGAAGAGGGAACACACCCCGGTACTCAAAAATGTCGTGCTGAAGTCGAATGTGTTGGGCCGAAAGGCACAAATATAACAGTTATACTGCAAACCACAACACAACGCAGACACGCCCACTACGTCCTTGTAAGGGCGGATGATGAAGAGGGATATTCTAGTCTACTACGATATTCTAGAATACTTTAGTCATCGAGCGAACGCAACCAACCATGCTGGAGTAAACAGCAATAATAAAATATAACAAAGAGAACTCTACACCCATTGATATAAAAAGAGGAATAAGACAGGGATGCATCCTATCACCAAGCTTGTTCAATCTATACACTGAGAAAATCTTTAAAAACATCATAGAGATGCCAGGCCTACAAATTAATCGAAAGATAATCAATAACCTAAGATATGCTGACGATACTGTACTGCTAGCAGAAAATCCTAAAGATCTACAATTACTTAATGAAATAAACATGACAAGCAAAAAATATGGACTAGATATGAATATCAAAAAGACTAAAACTATGATCATAAACAAAGAAAATACTCAAAACCAACAAGTGGATATCAAAATTCAAGGAATAGACTCGGAGACAGTTCAGAACTACAACTACCATGGACATACTATAACCAGTGATGGAAAATATACAACTGAAATAAACAAAAGAATAGGAATGGCAAAAAGTAATTTTAATGTCATGAAGGACATCATCATCAAGTACCGGGCCTAGTGGCGTAGGTGATCATGTCTCTCCACAACTTTCGATCTCGGCAGCTATTTATCATTTCTGTTGCTGACCTTCTGCCAAGCCATTCTTTTAAGCTGTCTGTTATTTTTTCTCTTTGCTTCCCTCTATCTCTTCATCCCTCAATTTTCCCAGTTGTTACAATATATTCAAGTTGTTCTCTTCTCATTACATGGCCAAAAAATGATGGTTGTCTCTTCCTAACATTGGAAATTAGCTCTCTTTTTGCTTTGATCTCTCTCAGAACCTCTTCATTACTCTTCTTAGCTGTCCATGGTATTCTCAACATTCTTCTGTAAAACCACATTTCTACAGACTCCAGTGATTTTCTTGTCTGTTGTCCTATTGGCCATAACTCGCATCCATATGTTAACACTGGCTCTACGTAACATTTAAGAACTCTTTTTTCTTGTTTCTATTGTCAAAAATGGATTGCATAGTATTTTGCTCATTTTTTGGAAAGCTGCTTTTGCCTGAGCCATTCTGCATCTCACCTCTTTTGTACATCTTCCATCTGAGGTTAACAAAGTTCCCAAATATTTAAATTCATTTACCTGTTTTAATATTGTTCCACTTGTCTTTATTTTGCACTGAGCTGATGTCTTTTTCTTTGTTGTTACCATTACCTCTGTCTTTTTGCTATTAAGGCTGAGTCCTTTATTTTTGCTTTTCCTTCACTATAATGTCCAACATTTCTTGTAACTCATTTTCACTCTTAGCGATTAATACTGTATCATCAGCATACCTTAGATTATTTATATTATGACCTCCAATTGTTATTCCAGGTATGCCCCTTATGGATCTTAAAATAATCTCATTATAAATATTAAACAAATCTGGTGACAGCACACAACCTTGTCTAACACCCTGTTTTATTTGTTGAAACATTCCCAATTGGTTTCCAGTTCTTATGGCCGCTGTTTGTTTCCAGTTATACTCAGGAGGAAAATACCCCTATCATTGTTGCAATCGCCCTTGTCTCCCTTATTTTTATATAACATTACAATCTTGGCATCTTTCATGTCTTGGGGTATATCACAACTTCTCCAGCATTGGACAAGGCGTTTGTAGAGGTGGGGCATTAGTGTTTGAAAGTTTTCCTTGAATATTTCGGCTCGGATGTTGTAACCAGAAGCTTTTCCACTTGAGAGGTCGCGGATGACATCATGAAGTTCTTTCTCAATAGGTCCATTGTCCAGTTTAGTCAGCACTGAGTATTTGGATATCAGTAAAGAAGTAAAGGCACCAAGATGCGTAGCTGATTACAATAGCAAAATTAGAATTGCTATTTGGATATCAGTAAAGAAGTAAAGGCACCAAGATGCGTAGAGATGCGAAGCTGATTACAATAGCAAAATTAGAATTGCTATTTGGATATCAGTAAAGAAGTAAAGGCACCAAGATTCGTGGAGATGCGAAGCTGATTACAATAGCTAAATTAGAATTGCTATTTGGATATCAGTAAAGAAGTAAAGGCACCAAGATGCATAGAGATGTGAAGCTGATTACAATAGCAAAATTAGAATTGCTATTTGGATATCAGTAAAGAAGTAAAGGCACCAAGATGTGTAGAGATGTGAAGCTGATTACAATAACAAAATTAGAATTGCTATTTGGATATCAGTAAAGAAGTAAAGGCACCAAGATGCGTAGAGATGCGAAGCTGATTACAACAGCAAAATTAGAATTGCTATTTGGATATCAGTAAAGAAGTAAAGGCACCAAGATGCGAAGCTGATTACAATAACAAAATTAGAATTGCTATTTGGATATCAATAAAGAAGTAAAGGCACCAAGGTGTGTAGAGATGTGAAGCTGATTACAATAACAAAATTAGAATTGCTATTTGGATATCAGTAAAGAAGTAAAGGCAGCAAGATGTGTAGAGATGCGAAGCTGATTACAATAACAAAATTAGAATTGCTATTTGGATATCAGTAAAGAAGTAAAGGCACCAAGATACGTAGAGATGTGAAGCTGATTACAATAACAAAACTAGAATTTCTATTTGGATATCAGTAAAGAAGTAAAGGCACCAAGATATGTAGAGATGCGAAGCTGATTACAATAACAAAATTAGAATTGCTATTTGGATATCAGTAAAGAAGTAAAGGCACCAAGATGCGAAGCTGATTACAATAACAAAATTAGAATTGCTATTTGGATATCAGTAAAGAAGTAAAGGCAGCAAGATGTGTAGAGATGCGAAGCTGATTCTATCTATTGACCTTTCGAGCCGTAACCGGCCCATAGGGCGTAGACCAAGATACACCTTCTCCTATATGAATTTTTGTTCTAGCAGTTTTCTTTTAAAGATATTTTATCAAATCTCGCCATCTGTCTCTGTTCTGTGCAAGCAGTTCTATCTCATTGAGGGAGCCGATTCCTGCTGCTCTTGCCTCTCTCATCAATGTTCTTCTCAGTGTCTCCCTGGGTCTTCCTCTTTTTCTTTTACCTGTTGTTTCCCATATGAGGGCTTGCTTTGCTATTCGATTATTATCTCTTCTCATCACATGTCCAACGTATGACCATCGTCTTTTCTTTATTACTGAAGATATTAGTGGTTGATTGGCGATTTCTCTAATTTCCTCGTTTGTTTTGAATTCGTTCCATTCTATACCAAGTATTTTCCTTAGACATTTATTTTCGAATGCGTTCAACTTTGTTTCTATATCTCTTGTTGTTTTCCAGCTTTCACACGCATACGTAAGGGTTGATAGTACATTTGATTTGAATAGCCTAAGTTTTGTGTTTGTGCTAATGAGTTTTGATTTCCACAACTTTTCAAGGCTTCTGAAAGACATTGCTGCTTTAGCCAGTCTGATTCTAATTTCTTTGCTCGTATCCCCTTCTCGATCAATGTGACTTCCAAGATAGATGAAGTGATCGATCTCTTCTACTGGTTTGTTTTCCATGTATATTTTGTCACTTGTTGGAATTAAACTTTTCATGACTTTAGTCTTTTCATGATTGACCTCAAGCCCAATTTTGCTGGCTATTGATGATAGTTCATTTGTGTTTTCCTGCATCGTTTTTATCTGATTGCTGATGAGAACTATGTCATCAGCAAAGTCCAGGTCCTCCAAATGGTCTCCTTGTATCCATTCGATGCCTTTATTACCAGTGCAGCATTTCTTCATTATGAAGTCCATAACAATTCCAAATAACAAGGGCGATAAAATACATCCTTGTTTAACCCCAGTTTCTATTGGGAAACATTCGCTCAGTCCTTCCTCTGTTCGAACTGCACATGTGTAACCATCATACATGTCTTTGATAATATTTATGATTTTTGATGGTAAGCCATATTGCTTCAGAATTTTCCACAAAGAATCTCTATGAATACTATCAAATGCTTTTTTGAAGTCGATGAAGTTAAGTACAAAAGGTTTTTGCTTTTCAATGTGTTCCTCCAATATAAGTCGTAGAGTGAAAATGTGGTCAAGACAGCTTCTCCCTTTTCTAAACCCAGCCTGTTCTTCACGCATTACTGTATCTATTGAATCCTTTATTCTATTTAGGATGATTTTACAGAATAATTTTGAGGCAACTGACAAAAGTGTCACGCCTCTCCAATTGTTACAATCTCTAAGATTGCCCTTTTTTGGGATCTTAACAATGATTCCTTTTTTCCATTTATGAGGCGTCTTCTCTGTTTTCCAAATGATGTTGAACATTTTTTGGAGATGTATTAAATTATGGCTATCAATTGCCTTGAGGATCTCAGCTGTTAACTTATCCTCTCCAGCAGCCTTGTTATTGGTCATTAGCTTTAAGGTGGTTTCTATTTCACTCAAGGTGAAGTCATCTAAATTTACATCTAATTCTGCTGCTGGTGTTTCAGCTTCAAAATCTATTAAACTGTGAGGTAGTGGACGGTTAAGAATTTCTTTGAAGTGTTCCGCCCAACGGGCTTTTATGTCTGCGCTTGTTGTTAGCATTAATCCAGATTTGTCTAGAATTGGTGTTCTACTGGATGTATAGGTGTTTGTCAGCATCTTTTGTACAGTATAAAGAGTTCTGCTGTCTCCTGTAATTGCAGCTGTCTCTGCTTTCTCTGCCAAGTTGTCTATATAAGCTCTTGTATCTCTTCTTGCCGAACTTTTCACTTTGTTGTCTAATTCTTTAGAATCTGATAAAGATCTGATCTAAAAGAAGCTGATTACAATAACAAAATTAGAATTGCTATTTGGATATCAGTAAAGAAGTAAAGGCATCAAGATACGTAGAGATGTGAAGCTGATTACAATAACAAAACTAGAATTTCTATTTGGATATCAGTAAAGAAGTAAAGGCACCAAGATATGTAGAGATGCAAAGCTGCTTACAATAACAAAATTAGAATTGCTATTTGGATATCAGTAAAGAAGTAAAGGCACCAAGATACGTAGAGATGTGAAGCTGATTACAATAACAAAACTAGAATTTCTATTTGGATATCAGTAAAGAAGTAAAGGCACCAAGATATGTAGAGATGCAAAGCTGATTACAATAACAAAATTAGAATTGCTATTTGGATATCAGTAAAGAAGTGAAGGCACCGAGATGTGTAGAGATGCGAAGCTGATTACAATAACAACATTAGAATTGCTATTTGGATATCAGTAAAGAAGTAAAGGCAGCAAGATGTGTAGAGATGCGAAGCTGATTACAATAACAAAATTAGAATTGCTATTTGGATATCAGTAAAGAAGTAAAGGCAGCTAGATGCGAAGCTGATTACAATAGCAACATTAGAATTGCTATTTGGATATCAGTAAAGAAGTAAAGGCAGCAAGATGTGTAGAGATGCGAAGCTGATTCTATCTATTGACCTTTCGAGCCGTAACCGGCCCATAGGGCGTAGACCAAGATACACCTTCTCCTATATGAATTTTTGTTCTAGCAGTTTTCTTTTAAAGATATTTTATCAAATCTCGCCATCTGTCTCTGTTCTGTGCAAGCAGTTCTATCTCATTGAGGGAGCCGATTCCTGCTGCTCTTGCCTCTCTCATCAATGTTCTTCTCAGTGTCTCCCTGGGTCTTCCTCTTTTTCTTTTACCTGTTGTTTCCCATATGAGGGCTTGCTTTGCTATTCGATTATTATCTCTTCTCATCACATGTCCAACGTATGACCATCGTCTTTTCTTTATTACTGAAGATATTAGTGGTTGATTGGCGATTTCTCTAATTTCCTCGTTTGTTTTGAATTCGTTCCATTCTATACCAAGTATTTTCCTTAGACATTTATTTTCGAATGCGTTCAACTTTGTTTCTGAAGCTGATTACAATAACAAAATTAGAATTGCTATTTGGATATCAGTAAAGAAGTAAAGGCAGCTAGATGCGAAGCTGATTACAATAGCAACATTAGAATTGCTATTTGGATATCAGTAAAGAAGTAAAGGCAGCAAGATGCGTAGAGATGCGAAGCTGATTACAATAACAAAATTAGAATTGCTATTTGGATATCAGTAAAGAAGTAAAGGCAGCTAGACGCGAAGCTGATTACAATAGCAACATTAGAATTGCTATTTGGATATCAGTAAAGAAGTAAAGGCAGCAAGATGCGTAGAGATGCGAAGCTGATTACAATAACAAAATTAGAATTGCTATTTGGATATCAGTAAAGAAGTAAAGGCAGCTAGACGCGAAGCTGATTACAATAGCAACATTAGAATTTGCTATTTGGATATCAGTAAAGAAGTAAAGGCAGCTAGACGCGAAGCTGATTACAATAGCAACATTAGAATTGCTATTTGGATATCAATATCACCACGGTAATCGACTACCAACAAAACTTGTGTACCAAAAGTCAAAAGCCGGAGTGTGAACATGAAACTGTGGAAGCCACATCTTTTCGTTGTATTTGTTTATAAATATCGGAAAGTTAATTTATTTATGTTTATGACCACGACGCTATTTCTATAAATGTAAATAAACACGACCCAAATAATTTAATTTTAATAAAATTTGTTTAGCAACCAACATTCGCGTGTCTCGAGCGTTTTTCTTGTGTGTTGAAAACGAACACTGAGGATTGTGATTACTACTGTGAAGATGAATGTAAAGAAAATAATAAGGAGACGAGTGATAGAAAACTTAGGCAAATTAAACTTATTTGGATCTGCTGAGGCGAAACCTAAACCATTTCAGTTAGTATCGTTATGGTTACACAATTCATTACGCCGCATTAGCAGTGTGTCTAGTTGTAATTATTGTCAGGCATCACATGTACAACCACAACGGCAACGGCATTTCATGACATCTGCAAGGTAATCAAATTCAAATCCACTCAAAAATCACAATTTACTGACTTCGTGACTTCACTAAAAATATAATTGCCATGCCAGTTTTTAAAAAAAAAAATATTTTATTAGAAATTATCAGGTAAATCAAATGCTGTTTAGTATTTTCAATATATAATAATCTGTCATTATATTTAATTAATAATATTTATTATATATTAATAATAATCATAATATCATATGCTTGTAAGTTGTTTTTAAAATAAATTATTAATTATATGATATAAAATAATTTATTTTAATATATATCAGATTATTTTTTGTACTGAATTACTAATAAATTTACACACCATGTACCGTGAGACTATAAATAACTTCACTAGTATTAGTACACGTCATTTTCCAGTGGACTTAGCTGGAGACATTCAGATATTTAAAAAAAACTAAAATAGTTAAAAGACCACCTCTGGCATTGGGATTTAGGAAGCAAAAAAAAAAAAAAAAAAAGACACCAGGAAGATTAGTTCACAGCTCGCCATACAACCCTATCCTATCATTATCTAGTATCTTCATCATCGGGTGCCAAGTCGGTTGGCATAGTAAGTAAACTATCATCTCTCTGTCCTTAATCACAGTGCATGTAACAATTTCAGTTGTTGATCTTTTAATATGCCAGTTGAAATGGCATGATTGTAATGAACTGGATAAGTTTAATACATTTTGTCTTGTTTTTTTCAGTTCCTCTGCGCCTCTTTCCATCCATTCTCTTCTGCCTGTTATAAGTTATAGTATTCTCAACAACAGCAATGATGAGCAATGCCAATGTTTTCTTTATGCATCACATGCCCAATAAATGTAGATTAGATTTTCCTTATGACTCAATGATATTTATGTTTTCTTCAGCTCTTTTTAAATATTCTTCCAATAATCTTTGCTATCTATTGAATTTGCAACATTCTACTGACAAACCACATCTCAGCTGCCATCAATGGTTTCTATGTTGTCTTGCTTATTCGTCCGTGACTCATTTCCATATAGTTTTATAGTAGAACAATGGTGGCCTCAGTAGTCTAGTTGGGAAAACCACCCGACTTGGCTACCAACGTTCAGACAACCCATGTTCAATTCCCACTGGAAGTAGTGTGAATTATACTCGTGGTTGGGAAAAAAAATACCCTGCGGTCAACCCAGCTGCTGGCAGAAATGGGTACCAGGGTAGTACTCTGGGAAGGTGAGGAATGCTGCCTCATATCGTGAGTTTCGATGCTTGAAGCGACACTATCCAGAAGTCTCTGAACACTTATGAAGTGAACAAGCACATATGGATGAAAACTTGCGTGCTTAGATGCCGATTCAAGTGTCATGCTTTACCATTACCCTTAGAGATTTTCAAGAATCTGCCAGAAAGACAATATAAAATATCTATGATATTGACACTTTGACTTTGATAATGAAATGATAAATTGTTATTATTTTATAAGTGAAATTGTATTTTATGTTCTTGAAATTGTTTCTTTATTCATGGCTACAAGTAACTTTACAAAGTGAAGCTTGAAAACGTAAAATTTTGAAATTTTCAGATATTTGAAAGCCATTAAAATAGATGGGAAAGTTATTGCTCAAGAGATCAATGATGAAGTAAAATGTGAAGTGGAGGCTCTCAAAGCTGCAGGAAAAAGGCCACCACATCTAGCAGTCATTCTTGTTGGCAATGATCCAGCAAGTGTGGTATATGTTCAAAACAAAGCTAAGGCAGCACAGTACACAGGTGTAGTATTAGACTTGTTGTTACTAATACCCTTGACTTTACTAAGTCCTCGTTATTCTATAATTTTGGGAAGCATCTGTAAGTCTCTGCAAATTCATATTTTTAATTTTCTACTTAAGAGTTCTGCACAGTATGCTCAGTGTTTTTGACCTCTCTTGTAAATTTGTATGCCAAATATTTTAATTTACCTCCCTGCATTTCTTTTATCCAATCGGACACTTGTTTGGAGATGCATTTTTATTCTTTTTGGTGTTTCTTTATAAATGTTGCCTGTTGCATCGTCATAGATAGTTGGAAACTTGTAGAAGCTGGTTAATACTAGTTACTGCCTGATGTTGTTTTGTTAAGCAACTTCTCGCTTAGCTGATTTTGTAGATATTGGTATGACAAGTGAGCAGCAGAACGAACTAAGCAATTTTATTGCTGAGGAGCCTTGCCTCTTTGACTTTGTCCAGTGCCATTTTTCTTCTAAATGTGACTTAGTTTTATTTCATATATTAGCATACTGCTTTTTTATATATCTTCTCCATGTGCTGTGATCATCTGTTAGCTTTTTCTTTCAACATTAATGGTGAATTTACCTAGGGTTGCCTAACTGATGTCTTTGTATCTCAATTTTGGTTTACTAACAGATTGCTTACCATCTATAAGTTACATTATTTACTTGGGTATGCAATCATTGTCTGTTCTTTTAACATGTCACAACTACCTCAATCTTTGACACCTGAGTGTTGTCATAATGGATGGAGGCCTAAAACATTGCAGGACTTCTGAGTTGGTTACTCTGTACTGTAATTTAATGTTCATTATATTTATGAGGCAGCCTCCATGGAAACTCAAGGTTTTTTTCTCTTGCTTTGGATAGGTTGTCCAAATTTCAGATCCATATAGAAGTGTGGAAAGAGGAAAGTTGGAATACTTGGTTACAACTGGCAAAATAAAAGGAAATAGAGATCACGGACGACAAAGAGAGAAAATACTGTATAGTTTGGTGGCATGGCATGGAAAACAGTCAACAACAGAACTGATACGATGCACTGTAGATAGAAGATTGTGGAAGGACATGTTCGCCCACGCCAACCGGTATGGCATATGATGAGGATGATAGAAGTGTGAAGAGCATGCAGGTTTGATATTTTAGGACTTTGGTTATTAATGTTAATTTTGTGTTATTTCAAACCCAACTTTGTTAATTTACCAAATGTTTTGGCTTCCTTGTCAATTTTGTCAAGGAATAGATCTCTTATTTGGGCCTCCTTTATTTTCTTTTTTGCTTTCAAATGAGCTATATTGAATGAGCAGCCAATTCTTCTTGAATAGCTAGCATTTTGAATTGTCATTTCAGCAAGTCTGTGGCCATATTGATTGGAGTATTTTATGAATTATACTTGTTGATTAGACTCTTTTGCTGGATCACATAACCATTGTTGTATCTAGAAAAACAGCCGGTGAGACTTAACGTTTGAACCATAAAATGGGTTTATGTAATTTTCTATGAGGTTAACTGCTGAATTTCATATTTGTTTAAATGGATAGAATGTAAATTTGATTTGGTTAATTTTGATTTGTACCACTATCTTTGTGATGTTTTTCATGCTTGTGTAATCAGTACTTTTAATGTCCATTTCTTCAACTTTATGATGTACATTGATATGGTGCAGATTGTTATAGGCTGATGTGTCTATCTTTTGATGTTACATGTCCATGTTAGTCTTGGTCTGCCTCTGCCTCTATTACCTTGTATTTTTCTTTCCAATATTACTTTTGGTAGACTGTTGTGTCTTTGAACATGCCCAAAAAATCTCATTTGTCTTGTTCTAATTGTGTTTAGTAGTTCTCTTTTCATTTTTAGTTGTTTTAAAACTTCATCATTTATTTTCTTTTCTTTCCATCCAATTCTACCTATTCTTCTATAAATCCACATTTCAAAGGCTTCAATTTTCTCGTTCTGTTTTCTTGTTTAATGTCCATGTTTCTGCACCATACAGGAATATTGAGAAGATGTAACATTTTGCTATTCTTAGTTTTAGCCCTGGTGTTATTTGTTTTGATGTTAGTATATGGCATAAACTAATTTTAGTACGAATTAAATAATTTGGATGTGTATTTAGATATTGAAAATGTTTCCGGTTGTTTCCAAAATGGAGGAATTATTTTTCTCCGGCTTGGTATTGAACCGTTGATCAGAGGTTTAACAAGCCGCTATCGTAAAAACGATGTTGTTAATGAAACGTAGACCTGATACAGAATGTGTAAATTAGCAGTAGATAATAATGATAGTTTTTTCGGCCCCAAAACAACAACAAAAATAGGATTCTGGAATGTGCGAACAATGGCCGCTCCGACGAAACATGCACAGGTCGCGAGCGAGATGGACAGATACGATCTAGATATTTTAGGATTAAGCGAAATGCGCTGGCTTGGAACAGGTAGGAGATCTATTGATAATAAAATAGTAGTTTTTTCTGGAAGGGAAGATGGAAAACACCGTGAAGGAGTAGGCATAATGATGACAGACAAAGCTGCAAGAAGTTTATTAGAATGGGAACCGGTAAATAGCAGTCTGATACGAACACGATACAAAACAAAACATGGAAGACTTTCAATTATTCAATGTTATGCGCCTACTAACGAAGCTGATGATGAAGTTAAGGACGTTTTTTATAACCAACTGCAACAACTTATAAACAAAATACCAAAACACGATCTTTTAATTGTAATGGGAGACTTCAACGCCAAAGTAGGACAAGATAACGCAGGAGTGGAACATGTGATGGGGAGAGAAGGCTGTAATACAACAAGTCAGAATGGAGAAAGATTAATAGAATTATGTTTAATAGAAAATTTAGTTATAGGTGGGACATTATTTCCACACAAAAATATTCACAAAACAACATGGATATCTCCTGACGATAGAACATCAAATCAAATTGACCACCTATGTATTAAACAACAATTCAGATCATCATTAATAGATGTAAGAGCTTACAGAGGTGCTGATGTTAATAGTGACCACAACCTGTGCATTGGGAAAATAAGATTAAAATTTAGAAACCAACAGAAGAGGTCAATTACACATAAAATTGATAGTCATAAACTGAAAGATGAAGCCATAAAGGAAAAGTTTAACATAGAGCTAAGTAATTGTTATTCAGCACTCGGTGAAATAGACTTAGATATCAATGAAATGTGGGACTCACAGAGCAAAATACTAATGACAGCAGCAGAAGCAAGTGCCGGACTGAAGAAAATGGAAAAACGAGCTTGGATCTCAGACACCACATGGAAATACATCAAAGAAAGAAGAGAAGCAAAGAGAGCCGTGACTAATGTAAAGACAGATCTTGGAAAGGTTCTGGCAAAAGCAACATACAAAGAATTAGACAACAAAGTGAAAAGTTCGGCAAGAAGAGATACAAGAGCTTATATAGACAACTTGGCAGAGAAAGCAGAGACAGCTGCAATTACAGGAGACAGCAGAACTCTCTATACAGTACAAAAGATGCTGACAAACACCTATACATCCAGTGGAACACCAATTCTAGACAAATCTGGATTAATGCTAACAACAAGCGCAGACATAAAAGCCCGTTGGGCAGAACACTTCAAAGAAATTCTTAACCGTCCACTACCTCACAGTTTAATAGATTTTGAAGCTGAAACACCAGCAGCAGAATTAGATGTAAATTTAGATGACTTCACCTTGAGTGAAATAGAAACCACCTTAAAGCTAATGACCAATAACAAGGCTGCTGGAGAGGATAAGTTAACAGCTGAGATCCTCAAGGCAATTGATAGCCATAATTTAATACATCTCCAAAAAATGTTCAACATCATTTGGAAAACAGAGAAGACGCCTCATAAATGGAAAAAAGGAATCATTGTTAAGATCCCAAAAAAGGGCAATCTTAGAGATTGTAACAACTGGAGAGGCGTGACACTTTTGTCAGTTGCCTCAAAGTTATTCTGTAAAATCATCCTAAATAGAATAAAGGATTCAATAGATACAGTAATGCGTGAAGAACAGGCTGGGTTTAGAAAAGGGAGAAGCTGTCTTGACCACATTTTCACTCTACGACTTATATTGGAGGAACATATTGAAAAGCAAAAACCTTTTGTACTTAACTTCATCGACTTCAAAAAAGCATTTGATAGTATTCATAGAGATTCTTTGTGGAAAATTCTGAAGCAATATGGTTTACCATCAAAAATCATAAATATTATCAAAGACATGTATGATGGTTACACATGTGCAGTTCGAACAGAGGAAGGACTGAGCGAATGTTTCCCAATAGAAACTGGGGTTAAACAAGGATGTATTTTATCGCCCTTGTTATTTGGAATTGTTATGGACTTCATAATGAAGAAATGCTGCACTGGTAATAAAGGCATCGAATGGATACAAGGAGACCATTTGGAGGACCTCGACTTTGCTGATGACATAGTTCTCATCAGCAGTCAGATAAAAACGATGCAGGAAAACACAAATGAACTATCATCAATAGCCAGCAAAATTGGGCTTGAGGTCAATCATGAAAAGACTAAAGTCATGAAAAGTTTAATTCCAACAAGTGACAAAATATACATGGAAAACAAACCAGTAGAAGAGATCGATCACTTTATCTATCTTGGAAGTCACATTGATCGAGAAGGGGATACGAGCAAAGAAATTAGAATCAGACTGGCTAAAGCAGCAATGTCTTTCAGAAGCCTTGAAAAGTTGTGGAAATCAAAACTCATTAGCACAAACACAAAACTTAGGCTATTCAAATCAAATGTACTATCAACCCTTACGTATGCGTGTGAAAGCTGGAAAACAACAAGAGATATAGAAACAAAGTTGAACGCATTCGAAAATAAATGTCTAAGGAAAATACTTGGTATAGAATGGAACGAATTCAAAACAAACGAGGAAATTAGAGAAATCGCCAATCAACCACTAATATCTTCAGTAATAAAGAAAAGACGATGGTCATACGTTGGACATGTGATGAGAAGAGATAATAATCGAATAGCAAAGCAAGCCCTCATATGGGAAACAACAGGTAAAAGAAAAAGAGGAAGACCCAGGGAGACACTGAGAAGAACATTGATGAGAGAGGCAAGAGCAGCAGGAATCGGCTCCCTCAATGAGATAGAACTGCTTGCACAGAACAGAGACAGATGGCGAGATTTAATAAAATATCTTTAAAAGAAAACTGCTAGAACAAAAATTCATATAGGAGAAGGTGTATCTTGGTCTACGCCCTATGGGCCGGTTACGGCTCGAAAGGTCAATAGATAGATAGATTTAGATATTATAATGTTAATCTAAATTTAAGATAAATATTCAGTTGTTTGAATCTATTAGTTTAGTTTTATATTACCGTAGCAAATAAAATAATTTATATAATAATGAATATCATTTGTTTTGTTTTTTTAATTTCTTGTATGTAATTTAATGTGTACAATTAATTGTGAATATTTTTACGTTCCTTGCTATAATTTGTGGTTTGTTATAAACAGGCTGTATGTGTTTGCTGCTATAACAAGGTTGTTAATAACTGGGTAATAGTTTTACAAATACAAATGTATTTGTATGTCAAGAACTTTGTTTACATGGTCTGATGTAAATAACAATCTGATTTGTGAAAGAGAGTAAGATAACAGTTAATGTGAACTGGAGATAGTGAAAGTGGAGATATGACATATCTTCATAAATCAGCTGAGCTATACATTATTACCTATCTTTAAATGATAACATAAGAAATAAACATGATATGAGTGTGTTATGAATTCATAAATGTGTTCTTCATAAAATATGTCCACCAGGAATCACATGTGATATTTTACGAATACCCAAATCTGTGACAGAACAAGAGCTTTTGAAGGAGATTGACTTTCTGAACAATCTGCCAGATAATGATGGAATACTTATTCAGCTACCGTTACCACCTGACATTAATGCAAGAACCATCTGTGATGCTGTGTCACCCAACAAAGATGTTGATGGTTTTCATGTCCTGAATGTTGGACGATTTTGTGTAGACCAGAAGGCTTTTATCCCTGCAACACCGTCAGGTGTGCTGGAGATACTTCGCAGGCTCAGTGAGTCTTTTATTTATAGACCCTATGTTAAAGGCAGGATTATATTTAGGAGGTTTAAATTTTCAATGGCATTTAGGGTCCTTCTGTTCCAAGTACCAATTATTAAGTTCTTCCTAGTACTTATGTTAAGTGTTTTTACATTGAGACTGTTACCAGTAGCTAAATTAACACCGCTGCTCTGATGCTTAACAGAAGACACAACCCTTGCTGACCTTAGAAAATAGCTGTCAATAGTAAAGGTTGGAAAGAAACTGTAAAACCATTGTCAAGAGTGCTCTAATGACCTGCCAAAGTTACAGAACCAATTTAGATGATAAAAGAAGGAAGTTATAATTGTTTTGTTATATACAAAGTCTTATAATCAAAACTTTATGTTGTTAGGGGTAAGAACAGAAACTGGTATCAGTGACTGGTTCCCAGTAGAATCATGAGTGAAACAAGGATGCCTCATGTCACCACTTTTATTCAGAATTGCAATTGATTGCATCATGCATAAATCAACAGAAGACAGACAATTAGGTATTAAGTGGATTGATAATAAACTCTTGGAAGATCTCGACTTTGAAGATGACTTGACACTTTTGAGCTCAACATAACACTGATGCTCAAGAAAAATTAGAACAACTCCACATATCTGGTGAAATAGGCCTTCAAATCAACATGAGCAAATGAAAGTCCTGGAAATTATCAACATAGTTTCTCATATAACAATTAACGTTGAAATTTTACAAAAAAGTTTTAAGTTTTATCTAGGCAGCAAAATGTTCAGATATTAAGACATAACTTCAGAAATCATAACATGCATCAGACTAGCATCACATTCTTTCAACATACTGATGAACATCTGGAGATCCAAAGTTCTCAACAAATGAATAAAACTTAGATTGTTCAACTCCAGTGTGATACCAGTGCTAACATATGGATGTGAAAGTTGGAAATCCACCAAGACTTTGGAAAGGAAATTAAATGCCTTTGAAAACAGATGTCTTTGTGGGCTCTCAAACACAAGCTGGAAAGAATACATTTCAAATGAACAGATAAGAGACAAATCTAAACAGGAATATATGTTAAGCTCTATAAGAAGAAGGTGTTGGAAATACACCAGTCATGTGCTGAGAATGAATGAAGAAGACTCCCCACATGTGGAAATTATCTGATAAAAGAAAACAAGGCAGACCCAGAGAATTGCTGCACAGAAAAATTACTAGGAAGACTTAACCATGGGAATGAGAACTAAACTAAAAGAATTCAAGAATTAACAACAAATCGTCAGCTGTTGAAAACTATGACTTGTGCCCTGAGTACTGTCTCCTGCTCAATAGGAAAATAGGAAAATGAATGAATAAATTTATGTATTCTGCCATTATATCTTGCCAAAAAATTAGGTAACATATATGTCACAACTAACTGGAACTTTTATTCATTGGGTTTTGTTGTTGTTTGCATTTAATTTTCTTTTGTTATTGGTTATTTATAAGCATAGATAAAGACGGTGTTGTTATTATCACAGTGGTTAAGTGGTGACTTTTAGGCTAATTCAAGTGCTGAAGCATCTGCTGTAAAGTGGGCATCTATCTATCTATTGTCCTTTTGAGTTGAAAACATGACATGGGGCAGAAATTCTAGACTCTTCATGTCTGACAATCTTTGCTATCAATTGTCATACCTTGCACAGTAGTTGCATAATGCCACATCACACATCAAAGTGGATATGGATATGCTAAATCTGTAAAGGAAGGGCGATGTAATGAAATTTGAACTGTGAAGTGATTACACCTGGGCAGTGTAATTATTCTTTCACTCTTGTAGCTTCCTATACCCTCATCATTTCTGCTGTGCCGTGCTGCTTGATTGGCTACAATACATTCTCAAGCATCCTTTAGTGACATCTTCTATGTGTCCTTGAATCTTTTTTATGTCTGTCAAGTAATCTTCTGCACTTTTCCAGATCTTCATAAAGTAATTATGACTTAGTGTATAATGAAATATATCTTGAAGCAAAGTGACTAAAGGAAGCAAGAAAGACTAAAAGAAACATTAATAAGAACAATTAATAAAGAGGGCTTAATTATGGGATTAAGAACAAAATAAAACATAGCAGTGAATCATCCGATATGGAGAGTTATGATTTCTGCCCTATTTGCTGTCTTCAGTCTAAGAGGGACAAACTAATTAATATAATGAAGAAAAAAGCACAGAAGTAATTCTTTTTATTTGATGTCTTAACATGTACTTTTTTTGCAATATAAATGAAACAAATGAAGATTAAAAGAACTTCATTCCGATATTTCCTTGTGTTTTAATTATAACTTAAATTACAACAGAAATAGAAACACGTGGCAAAAATGCTGTTGTGTGTGGAAGGTCCAAAAATGTTGGTTTGCCGATTGCACTTCATCTTCATTCAGATGGCAATGGAGGAACTATTGCAGGTAAGAACTAGTACAAGTTTTATGAAATGAAGCAAAACTCTCAGATTCAGGTGTTAAATTACATTTACATAACATTTTATTAGTAGTTGTTGAGTGTTTCATTAAGTCCATATTAAAGTTTTAGGTCCATTTAGTTAACTAATTATTCTTGAGGGTTTAGACTTCATGGCATGACACATAATTTGGCAATATGAAATTTCATAGTAATGTTAATTTTCTTAGACTTAAGATTCAATGGTGTGCCAAATATTTAAACCAATATATTTTAAGGGGGTTTACCTTTATACCAAGTGGAAAGTCTTATAGGGATTTGATTGCTGGTATCAAGGTCAGTGAACCAGAATTAAGAACTGTAAACACTATGGCCAAGTTTTGATGGATCATAGAAGAAATATAAATCTAGTATTTAAAAAGAAATGCTGTAACTGAAATGAGATGTGTTTGGCAAAAAACTGCAGATAACTCAGCTTTGCTGTAAACTACAGCACAGCACAACTTTGTACTGTCTTGTTGCACATTTATGCATGAACCAGAAAGAGATATAATTATGAGTGCAGAAGAAAAACGTAGGAAGAGATAACAATGATAATACACTTATAATATACTCTTAAACGTTTTTTTTAATCCTACAATAGTTCCCTGGACAGCTAAAAAGACCAATGAGGAAATTCTCAAAGAGGCCAACACAAAAAGGAGGCGCCTAAGAAACAATCAACACTTTTCGGGCACATCATGAGAAGAGGAAAGTTGGAATACTTGGTTACAACTGTCAAAATACAGGGAAAGAGAGATCGTGGACAACAAAGAGAGATTATACTGGTTAGCTTAGTGTCATGGCATGGAAAACAGTCAACAACAGAATTGATATGATGCACAATGGATAGAAGGTTGTGGAGGGACATGATCGCCTGCGCCAACTGGTATGGCGCATGATGATGATGACCATAGTTCAAACATATATGTTCACCTTATTTAATTATCCATTTGCCATCTGCCTTCCTAAAAACTTATTTCATTTATCTAGTTGTAACTCTTTCCACATAAATTGTTAACCATATTATGGTTTAGGCAAATTGTTATTATTTCACACAGGGGATGCAACCACAACAATATGTCACAGAAACACACCACCTGAACAGTTGACATTTTTCACAAAATCTGCTGACATCCTAATAACTGCCACAGGTGTGCCTGGGCTAGTGAAAGCAGATATGGTGAAGGATGGGGTAGTTGTTATTGACATTGGAATCACCCGCATCATTGATGATAGAGGCAAACCCAAGCTTGTTGGTGATGTTGACTTTGAAGGTTAAGCTGTTTCTGTATTTTTTTTTTTATATTTAGAAATATAAATGTTTCTTTGAATGTATAATTTGGATGGCCTTGCATTGAAAACTTGTTCCTTCTGAGCTCTACTGTGAAGCTAGAAAACATCAGATCAACTTCACCATATTAAAGGTCACAAGAAAAAGAGTTTTTAATGTTATGTAGAGCCAGTCTTAACATATGGATGTGAATCATGGACAATAGGACAACAGACAAGAAAATCACTGGAGTCAGTAGAAATGTGGTTTTACAGAAGAATGTTGAGAATACCATGGACAGCTAAGAAGAGTAATGAAAATGTTCTGAAAGAGGTCAAAGGAAAAAGAGAGCTAATTTCCAATATTAGGAAGAAACAATCATAATTCTTTGGCCATGTAATGAGAAGAGAACAACTTGAATATATTGTAACAACTGGAAATGATAAATAACTGTTGAGATAGAAAATTGTGGAGAGACATGATCACCTACAGCAGACCCGGTACTTGATGATGATGATATTAAAGGTCAAATAGGGTTTCAGATAGCACAACCACAACAAGTATTGGATTTCATAATTAAACTAATAAAATATGAGCTTAATATTCAATCAAAAAGATGCACAAACATCAGGATAAATATTTTTAAAAAAACCTAAGCAAACATAACTAAAACTAAGCAAACTAAACTAAGCAAACAACGCTGCTTATCTCCTGTATAATATCAGTACTGAACAATGAGTGCAAGAGCTGTTAGTCAACTGAGGCACAAGAAATGAAACTCAACTTCTTTGAAAAAATATATACACCTATGAACACAAATTGGACAGGTTTTATGTGAAATAAAATGATATGTTCAAAAAGTGTGGACCCTTCATTAACATGTATCAACCTTCATAAGGAAAATATCATGGATCTGGATAAAGTGTGTAATCAGATTGTGTAAAAATGTAATTATACTGCAGACACTCCCATAGAAAAATAAAAAAAAGTCTAGGAAAAAATGATGTTAAGAGACCCTACATAGAATAATGAAAAGAGAAGTGTGCATGATGAGTTAAAAAATATACAATATTTCTTGAAATTAGCAACTCAAAATCTAGATGTTGAGCAATGGTTTCTGCTCTCTTCACCATATTTGACACTGAATAATGACATAACATGGGATGTGTAATGAAGAAAGGGAATGGATATTGTCAGAGTACAGTGGTGATGATCATCTAGACAAGAACACCCCATTATCTATCAAGCTGTCAAAATGGGTCATTTGGCTTGCAAGTTGGGTAGGGTATTAACAGAACGAGTACATGTTCTATCCATCTTCCCACCCACCCATTGACCTTTTGAGCCGTAGCCGGCCCATAGGACATAGACCCAGATACTCTTTTTTCTTATCTAAATTTTTATTCTAGCAGTTTTCAATCCTTGTAAAGATCTTTTATCAAATCTTGCCATTTGTCTCTGTTCTGTGCAAGTCATTGAGGGAGCCGATTCTTGCTGCTCTCGCCTCTCTGGTCAATGTTCTTCTCAGTGTCTCTCTGAGTCAGCCTCTTTTCCTCTTACCTGTTGTTTCCCACATTAGGGCTTGCTTTTTTATTCAGTTATTATCTCTACTCATCACATGTCCAACATAAGACCATCGTCTTTTCTTGATCACTGAAGATATTAGTGGTTGTTTGGCGATTTCTCTCATTTCCTCGTTTGTTTTGAATTCGTCCATGCTATACCACGTATTTTCCTTAGACATTTATTTTCGAATGCATTTAACTTTGTTTCATTGTCTCTTGTTTTCCAGTTCTCACATGCATATGTAAGGGTTGATAGTACATTTGATTTGAATAGTCTAAGTTTTGTGTTTGTGCTGATGAGTTTTGATTTCCACAACTTTTCAAGGCTTCTGAAAGACATTGCTGCGTCTGATTCTAATTTCTTTACTTGTATCCCCTTCCTGATCAATGTGACTTCCAAGATCGTTAAAATGATCGATCTCTTCCACTGGTTTGTTTTCCATGTATAGTCTGTCATCTGTTGGAATTAAGCTTTTCATGACTTTAGTCTTTTCATGATTGATCTCAAACCCAACTATTGATGATAGTTTATTTGTGTTTTCCAGCATCGTTTTTATCTGACTGCTGATGAGGACTATGTTATCAGCAAAATCGAGGTCCTCCAAATGGTCTCCTTGTATCCATTCGATGTCTTTGTTACCAGTGTAGCATTTCTTCATTATGAAGTCCATAACAACTCCAAATAATAAGGGTGATAAAATACATCCTTGTTTAACTCCAGTTTCTATTGGAAAACATTTGCTCTGTCCTTCTTCTGTACGAACTGCACATGTGTAGCCATCATACATATCTTTGATAATTTTAATGATTTTTTTATGGTAAGCCATATTGCCTCAGAATTTTCCGCAGAGAATCTCTATGAATACTGTCAAATGCTTATTTGAAGTCGATGAAGTTAAGTACAAAAGGTTTTTGCTTTTCAGTGTGTTCCTCCAATGTAAGTCGTAGAGTAAAAATGTGGTCAAGGTAGCTTCTCCCTTTTCTAAACCCAGCCTGTTCTTCACGCATTACTGTATCTATTGAATCCTTTATTCTATTCATGATGATTTTGCAGAATAACTTTGAGGCAACTGACAAAAGTGTCATGCCTCAAGTTGTTACAATCTCTGAGATTGCCGTTTTTTGGGATCTTAACAATGATTCCTTTTTTCCACTTATGAGGCACCTTCTCTGCTTTCCAAATTATGTTGAACATTTTCCGGAGGTGTATTAAATTATGGCTATCAATTGCCTTGAGGATCTCAGCTGTTAACTTATCCTCGCCAGCAGCCTTGTTGTTGTCCATGTGCTTTAAGGAAGTCTCAATTTCGCTCAAGGTGAAGTCATCTAAATTTATATCTAATTCTGCTGCTGGTGTTTCAGCTTCAAAATCTATTAAATTGTCGGGTAGTGGACAGTTAAGAATTTCTTTTGTTTTTACATGTTCCCCAACCTCCAAATTTTGGAAATTAATGCTATGACTTTAACTATTATATTGTGAGATTATATATTTGTATTCATAACAATGATTTTGCTATGTTTTCTGTAAGTAAAGTAAAGAGTTCCGTTACGCCAATTGGCATATAGGGAATATGGTGTCAGTGACCATAATTTTTATAGACCTTTGGCACATAATTTTTGGGATAATGTAGTCGGTATTATGCCCATGCCGCTTTACTTTCCCAGAAAAATAATCTGGTACCCATTTAAGGCTGGGTGAACCTGGAAGCCGTAGATCAGGATCAAACCCGACCTCTTGTCCTTTGTAGTCCAGTTCACTAACCACTGAGCTATCATGGCTGCCTATGTTTTCTGTAGTCAAATATAATTATCCAAATGTCAGTATTAATTAATAAAGAGTTTATGAAATAATTGTAATTATAATAAATAATACAAAGTATAACAATGAATGCATTTCTGTCAAAACTTCAGGTGTCTGTGAGAAGGCCAGTTACATAACACCAGTTCCTGGAGGTGTTGGTCCAGTTACAGTTGCCATGGTGATAAAAAATACACTTATAGCATACAAGAAAGAGATTGACTTTGGAAAAGCTTGCCTTCCCAAATAGCACAATGCAGTACAGTAGTGATATAACAAGAACAAATTAGAGTATCTTATATAATAATAATATAATATATGTTTTGGCTAAAAAGTATTAATTACTTTTTGTAGACTAGTTATGCCAAGAACAATCAATATGTTGCTTATAGCAAAATTATATTTGCTCAGTCCAAATTCAAAATGCCAGGATACAGGTTTTTCCACATTTATTTTATGATAAACTAACTGCCATTAATGTTAGCAAAAGAATTATAATTAAAAGACAGTTATTGATATTCAAGTCTGTCAGTGCTTAGTATGTGCTCAAGAAAAATAGAAAGTAGATTTAGTATTTCCTGTTAATCTGTTTCTAATCTTTAAATGAAATTTCATTTTTTTTTTCTGTGTGGGTGTATTTGTTATGTGTAATTATAAACAAAAGATAGAATAAAGGAATCTATGTAGTTCTATTGTTCTATTCTATTCAGAATGGCTAAAGTAGCAATGTCTTTCAGAAGCCTTGAAAAGTTGTGGAAATCAAAAACCCATCAGCACAAAAACAAAATTTAGACTGTTCAAATCAAACTTACTCATAACTCTTATGTGTGCATACGAGAGCCTGAAAACAAGAGACAGAAACAAAGTTGAACGCATTTGAAAATAAATGTTTCAGGGATAAACTTGGGATAGCATGGAACGAATTTAAAACAAATGAGGAAGTTAGAGAAATCGCCAATCAACCACTGATATCATCAGTAATCAAAAAAAGACATTAACAAATGAGACAAATGTTGAGATTTGATGAAAGATCTTTGCAAGGATTGAGACTGCTAGAAAGAAAATTCGAAACAGGGAAAGAGTATCTAAGTCGATACCTATGGGCCCGACTACGGCTCGAAAGGTAGATACTAAAGGGAGGTCAAAAAGTAATGCACACCAATTTTTTCTCGGCTAATAATAAAGATAGGAATATGAAATTTTGCACACTTGGAATATGACATGTTCCAATTATGTGTACCAAATTGCACAGCATTTTGATAAATATTACGCAATCTATGAACCGTTAAAATGGAGCTTGTCAACAATGTCCGTTACAAACAGCGAATTGTCATAGAATTTCTGGTTGCGGAAAAAGAAACTGTGGCAAACATTCATAAACGACTGTGTGCAGTGTACAAATGTTCTGCAGTCGATAGGAGCACAGTTAGTCACTGGGTTCAGAGAATTAAAGCTGCAGAAAGTGTACGAGTGGAGCTGCATGATTTACCGCGTTCTGGACGTGTTGCCTCGGCTACCAGCACAGACATGTTAAACCGGGCTGATGCCATTATTCGTAAGGATAGGCGTATCACTAGTCAGCAATTGGCATTGCAGCTTACAGTCAGCAAGGGAAGTGCAATCGCAATTTTTAAAACTCTCGGATATTCAAAGATTTGCGCTCGATGGGTTCCTCGGTGCCTAACAAATGATCACAGAGTTCAAAGGAAAACATTATGTTCTGAATTGTTGGAGCGTTTCGGTGTTGAAAGGAGAAATGTTTTTGTCAAAAATTGTTACCGGTGACGAAACGTGGGCACATTATTATGAGCCTGAAACAAAAATGCAGTCAATGGAATGGCATCATCCGCAGTCACCAAAAAGAAAAAAATTCAAAACATCTCCATCAGCCGGAAAGGTGATGATCACTGTCAAACTGGGACATTGATGGTGTGATTCTTGTTGAGGTAATGACAAGAGGTGAGACAATCAACTCGACAGCTTACATCAATACACTGACAAAACTCAAAAATCGGTTCCACAGAGTTCGGCATAATAAGCCATCTGCAGATTTGTTGCTTCAACATGACAATGCACGCCCTCACACAAGTCTGGTAACACGGGAAGCAATCAACAAATTTGGTTGGACTGTACTGCCCCATCCTCCTTACAGCCCTGATCTGGCTCCCTCAGATTTCCATCTGTTTGGACCACTCAAAAAATTCCTGCGTGGGACACACTTTGACAATAATGAGGGTGTGATCCGTGCAGTTAAAAAATGGCTATGCGAGCAGGACAAAACTTGATACAAACGAGGCATTCATGACCTAGTTTCGCGTTGGCGTAAGGCAATACGCTTGGACGGAGATTATGTTGACAAATAGGTAGCGTCAAGGGGATGTTCAGCTACAATCTGTGAAAATTTCACACATTTTGCCCGAATAGTTTCCAAGAAAAAAAATTGGTGTGCATTACTTTTTGACCTCCCTACGTAGATGTAGTACTATTGTATTTTGCAAAGAGGAGCAGAAAGAAGTATAGCATGAGCTGCTTATGGACGTAGAGGACAGATTAATGAAGTCATAAGGTGCTTGATTTTTAACTAGATTATAGTTATTTCTTATGTCTGCTATAAAATATACATATAGACCGTAAGGCAAATTATGATGCTGAAAAATGCACATCTGGTATTGTTTTTTGTTGTTGTTTAATTAATGTAAAAACATGTCTCGTTTTTTTCTCTCCATATTTAATTTCCACAGACAGTGCCATTTTTCTATGTAAATATTTATTTTGCTACTTTCACACAAGTATTTTTGTGTTCATTTTTATTAAAAAATGTATAATTTTTGCAACCTAGCGATACATTTCTGTACATGAAATGCTGCCAATCTGTGTGATTAACAATAGGGTGACTTCTTGCCTAAAAAAACTGACAAGAGCTAGTTTTAAATCATATCCTAATGGATTCAAAAAAACATCTTAGGGAACCACCCACTAAGTAGTATTTTGAGGTCTAAAGACCTTGTGGGAAACACCCTACAATCCATTCAGCTGGTTGGCCAAATGGAGCATGTGATTTAATGCCTCTGTATATATTGTGACACTTTGTTATTTATTTTCACATTTATAGCCACAATAAATAACATGCTTTGTGTGACATTTAACAGTAAATTACGGGGAAAAAACATTGCATATTTAATTTGTACATACACCAGTGAAGGGATTTCTTTGTTAACTATCTGTTCAGTTCTCATGAAACTTCTCTGGTGTGTTGCACACCAGGCAACTGAGAGACTTTAGTTTATCATCATCATCAAGTACTGGGCCTGCTGGCATATGTGATCATGTCTCTCCACAATTTTCGATCGTGACAGTTATTTATCATTTTTGTTGTTGACCTTCTGCCAAGCCATTCTCTTAAGCTGTCTGGTATTTTTTCTCTTTGCTTTCCTCTATCTCTTCGTCCCTCAACTTTCCCAGTTATTACAATATATTCCAGTTCTCTTCTCATTACATGACCAAAAAATGATGATTGTTTCTTCCTAATATTGGAAATTAGCTGTCTTTTTGCTTTGGCCTCTTTCAGAACGTTTTCATTACTCTTCTTAGCTGTCCATGGTATTCTCAACATTCTTCTGTAAAATCACATTTCTACAGACTCCAGTGATTTTTTTGTTTGTTGTCCTATTGTCCATGATTCACATCCATATGTTAAGACTGACTCTACATAACATTTAAGAACTCTATTTCTTGTTTTGATTGTTAAAAATGGATTGCATAGTATCTTCCTCATTTTCTGGAAAGCTGCTTTTGCTTGAGCAATTCTGCATCTCACCTCTTTTGTACATCTTCTGTCTGAGGTTAACAAAGTCCTTTTGTTTATAGTAAATACATTAAAAATATATAGTCAATAGTATTGTCATTTCATATCAAAATAATAACTTGCTTAAATCATTTATTTAGGAAGAAAATGTGAACTGTCACACTTTGATTTAATATATGTGCTAGCAGAGTCACTTTACAATTGATGACTATATACAAATTTACACTAATTACATTACATATTCATACTTCCTAAATTACTTAGTTAATTCTATACAATACAGAGGTCCAGAGATAGATCAGATGAATGTCATAAAACATTGCTTTTTAGCTTTTCAACTGATTATCTAATATAATGTTTTAAAGGAAAGATAGTTCCATAACATAATGTAGTAGGGATGAGAAGTGGTTTCACCTTATACAACTAAATCACAGCATTTGGAAATAAAGGTGCCAGCATACTTTGCTGTTACTACCTTCCTAACTCACCAAGTTTAGTACCTGTTTGTTGCATAACCACTCAGTTACTCTCATGATTTTTCTTGAAGAAATTTTAATGTGGTCCGGTCCAAGATGGGGAGTTGTTTTTCTTCCTCTTGATATGGACTGTTGATCGGTGGCCTAACAAGCTGGCATCGTGAAACATCTATTGTTTTTGAAGTATAAATCTCGACTCTGACCTTGTGGTGAAAAGAGACAAGAAGAGAATCTCAAAGCAAGTCCTCAGATGAGAACCAGAAGGTAAAAGAAAAAGAGGCAGACCTAAATAAACACTAAAATGAACACTGAGACAACAACAGTAGAAATCAGCTCCGTTCCCAAAATTGTATGGCTCACCCAGAACAGGGACATGTTGCGAGATACTATGCAGTCCTGTGCAAGGTGAATATATTTTTTAATAAATTAAAAAATAAAATATATAATGTAGGAGGACAGATAAGGGATGTCATGGGGGAGGGGAGGGGGGAGTTTTGTTACTGAACACAAATGTTTAAAACAGTTTCCACTCTAACCATAAGAAATAGTGTTCGGGTACAAAATTAGCACTTTATTATGAAGGAGTCCAGGAACATAACCTAAAAATTGGCTTGAACTTTAGTCCTATATATTTCCCCTTTAAGGCAGTTCACATTTCCCATTGCTTCTTCACCTTCTTGATGCCGTGATTGTAGTTCTCATCTGTTTGGGCCAGGACTTGGTCTCCATTTCATTAATCAAATCCTGATCATTGGAGAAACATTTTTATTACAGGAATGGTAGGAAATGAAGAATCTGCTTCAAAGACATTGTTTTTCGAACAGCTGGGTTTTGAAAAACAAAAAAAATGGAGACATGGTTTGGGGCCCAGACAGAAGTTTGAAAATTAGGGCATCAGGAAGGCAAGAAAACAATGGGAGAAGTGTATTGCCTTAAATAGGTAGAGAAGGGCTAAAGTTCACATCAATATTCAGGTAAATGCCTTTGACTCCTTCATACTAAGGTGCAACCATTTTTAACAGATTTTTGTATATCTAGTCTATTGTCATGAAGGAAAGATATAAAAAAAACAAAAACAAAGGTGGGTACATACATAAACTCTAATCCCAATATCACTAATTTCATGAGAACCTTTACTATTCACCTTTTAAAATATATTTTTTTTTAGACTGTATTCAACTAACTCAGTGATCTCTGCAATATGTGCCATTTTGGCACGCAAGGTTTCTGTTTTTGAGATTGTGGTTCTGCCCTATGTGCCGTCTTCGGCTCGAAAGGACAATAGATAGATTCAACTAACTTGTTGCTATTTTTAGACAGGTGTATTATTTTCATCTGTTTTATTCTTGTAGTTTTAATGTTATTAGATTTCTTTTTAATGAAAGCAAAATTTATGTAAAGTATTGTGCCTTTTTTCTATAAAATGTATTTATAAATGAGAAATTACAAAACAATACAAATATGTGTTAGTCACAGATATTAAAAACACTCAAGTACATACACCAAAAAATATCAATCATGAAAACCATAATAACTCAAAAGGATTGTTGTTAAACAAATGTATTTACTTCCTGTGTTACAATATATATTATATTTTCTATTGTCAGGAATATATTACTTTTTTATATTATTTAAGTTCTAATTTGATATTTTCTTCTGTTTATTGTTTGTTTGTTGCCATCAAACCATATTCTTTTTATATGTCTTATGTCATCTTGGTGTTGTTAAATCTAACACCTTGTTCAATTATCTAAAAATTAATGTATAATATGTGATATGTTAGGGAGCCGTATAACTCAGTGGTTAGTAAACTGGACTACAAAGGACAAGAGGTAGGGTTTGATCCCAACCGATTGCTTCCGGTTCACCCAGCCTTTAATGGGTACCCGATTTTTTTTCTGGGAAAGTAAAACGGCACAGGCATAATACCAACCACATTACCCCAAAAATCATGTGCAGAATGTCTAAAATTTATGGTCACTAACACCATATTCCCTATACGCCACTTGGCGTGACGGGGATATTTTATGTTATATAAATATGTAGATTGATTCTCAAAACCATGAAAAATTTTATTTCTGAAATCTCTTCCGTTGCGTCAGTAAAATGCTTCCGTACTGAAAGAGTTAATGCATTTTCATTTTGTTTTAAGTGTTTTTTTTTTATTATTAATTTTGTTATGAAAAAATTATGTTATTTAGTTTTATTTCATTAATTTAAATCCCAGCCTCTTTAAATGGTTACCAGAGATATTCTCAGGGCAGGGAAAGGCAGCAATGAAAGTAACTGGCTACCCCACCTCATGAATCTGAGTCCTAGTACAATGAAGCCACTAATACTTTATTACCAAACGACATTTGTTGTAGGATTTACCTTTACCTTTATTATTTGTCTTGTTTGTTTCTGATACACAAGGTAGTAAGGTGAATCATATTTGCTAAAACTTTTACCTGAGAATATGGTGATTATTCATCTTTTTAGAACTTTTACTGTGAGAACATGACATATGACTAGTTAAAATATGCTGTTGTGTTTATTTATTATATTTATTCATAGTATGTTCTTCTTCCACAATAGTTTTTACAAATTATATATTTTATAAGTTATATTATAATGCAGTTTTTTTTTTCATAAACATTGTTATGTGGTATTTTTAAAAATTGTTTTGTTCTTTGTCAATTTTTTTGCAGAAATTGTGTATGTGTTTGTAAGAAAAAGGTATGTGTTTCATATTGTAACACAAGAAATAGGTTATTCTCTATATCTATGGTTGCTTATTAAATCTGCCAGGCCATTCTCTTAAATAGCCTGATATATTTTGATACCTTTCATCTCTTCCCCCTTACACATTTTTTTCAGATGTAGTTTTATGCCTCAACTGTTCCCTTCTCATTATATGGCCAAAAGTATGACTGTTTTCTTGCTCATGATATTGGAATAAGCTTTATTTTGGCTTGTATTAAAATGTCCTGGCTTCTATTACAACTCCCTGATTATTTCATTTAGCTCTCCATGTAATATGTTTTTCGCCATATACTCGTTAAGTGGGCATGGATGTGTAACTATTTTATAGCAAACTGCTATATCTGCACTTTTTGACCTGCACATCCATCTGATTTTAAATTGTACAACATTTTGCCCTGACGGCTCCCGTTTTAGCTTAATCATTTTTATTTTTAAATGCCAAGATATCGTTAATGTATGCACAGTGTATTCAGTGTATCCTGTGTTTTGCTGATATCTGAGATTGCTAGACATTGGATCTCACTACCCAGAGAGGGCTAGACATTGGATCTCACTACCCAGAGAGGGCTAGACATTGGATCTTACTACCCAGAGAGGGCTAGACTTTGGATCTCACTACCCAGAGAGGGCTAGACATTGGATCTCACTACCCAGAGAGGGCTAAACATTGGATCTCACTACCCAGAGAGGGCTAGACATTGGATCTCACTACCCAGAGAGGGCTAAACATTGGATCTCACTACCCAGAGAGGGCTAGACATTGGATCTCACTACCCAGAGAGGGCTAGACATTGGATCTCACTACCCAGAGAGGGCTAGACATTGGATCTCACTACCCAGAGAGAGCTAGACATTGGATCTCACTACCCAGAGAGGGCTAGACATTGGATCTCACTACCCAGAGAGGGCTAGACATTGGATCTCACTACCCAGAGAGGGCTAGACATTGGATCTCACTACCCAGAGAGGGCTAGACATTGGATCTCACTACCCAGAGAGGGCTAGACATTGGATCTCACTACCCAGAGAGGGCTAGACATTGGATCTCACTACCCAGAGAGGGCTAGACATTGGATCTCACTACCCAGAGAGGGCTAGACATTGGATCTCACTACCCAGAGAGGGCTAGACATTGGATCTCACTACCCAGAGAGGGCTAGACATTGGATCTCACTACCCAGAGAGGGCTAGACATTGGATCTCACTACCCAGAGAGGGCTAGACATTGGATCTCACTACCCAGAGAGGGCTAGACTTTGGATCTCACTACCCAGAGAGGGCTAGACATTGGATCTCACTACCCAGAGAGGGCTAGACATTGGATCTCACTACCCAGAGAGGGCTAGACATTGGATCTCACTACCCAGAGAGGGCTAGACATTGGATCTCACTACCCAGAGAGGGCTAGACATTGGATCTCACTACCCTGGAACCAGGTGAGAGTAAAACAGGGTACAAATAATAATACATAAATATTATTATATGGGGAACTTCCGAGGCGATAATAGGGAATAATAGAACAAAGGAGTATGTGTTAGCACTCGGAAAAATTGACAGACAAACAACAATAGAAAAAAACGAAGAACAATATATGGTCCGAAGTGGGATCGAACCCGTATTCAGTGGCACCACGCCTTGCCACGAGAAGTCGAACGCTTGGCACACTGCCACGCAGCCAACTAAAAAATTGCATTAATAGGAAAGTACAAATATACAATTTATTTCCGGTCTGTGATCGTTACCCTATGCTATAGTCATTGAGTACGCCTTCGTGTAAGACACTGCTACAATAGCCAATTTTTTAGTTGGCTGCGTGGCAGTGGGCCAAGCGTTCAGCTTCTCGTGGCAAGGCGCGGTGCCACTGAGTACGGGTTCGATCCCGCTTCGGACCATATATTGTTCTTCGTTTTTTTCTATTGTTGTTTGTCTGTCAATTTTTCCGAGTGCTAACACATACTCCTTTGTTCTATTATTCCCTGAGAGTAAAGCACAAAGAAACCACAGATTCAAAGGTAATTTCTACTGCCTGAGATGGCATCCAAATGCAAGACTTTCTTGTTCAGAGGCTGTCATCCTATCTCTAAACCACACAGCCCCCTCCAAGGTATATGAATAAAATATTCTTCTGTACAGCTATTGACTTTCTGGACAGGATGACGGTTCATGATATTACACATATCCCAGCACATTTTCCAATAACAACTGGGAAAATTCCACTCTCATTAATTCTGTTACTGTTATTACATCCATCCCTACACCTTTTCCAACAACTGGGAAAATTCCACTCTCATTAATTCTGTTACTGTTATTACCTCCATCCCTACACCTTTTCCAACAACAACTGGGAAAATTCCACTCTCATTAATTCTGTTACTGTTATTACCTCCATCCCTACACCTTTTCCAACAACAACTGGGAAGTTCCACTCTCAATAATTCTGTTACTGCTATTACCTCCATCCCTACACCTTTTCCAACAACTGGGAAGTTCCACTCTCAATAATTCTGTTACTGCTATTACCTCCATCCCTACACCTTTTCCAACAACAACTGGGAAGTTCCACTGTCAATAATTCTGTTACTGCTATTACCTCCATCCCTACACCTTTTCCAACAACAACTGGGAAGTTCCACTCTCAATAATTCTGTTACTGCTATTACCTCCATCCCTACACCTTTTCCAACAACAACTGGGAAGTTCCACTGTCAATAATTCTGTTACTGCTATTACCTCCATCCCTACACCTTTTCCAACAACTGGGAAATTCCACTCTCAATAGTTCTGTTACTGCTATTACCTCCATCCCCACACCTTTTCCGTAACTGCTATTTCTTCTATTCACATCTCACTTATGGGATTCTTTCTATTTCCTCTATATACAAAGCTACATCTCTGTAGTCTTCAAATATTCTCTTTTTTTTTTCCTGTTGTCCAGTATTTATTGCCATTTGTCAAGCCTGGCTTTTCATGTCAGTGAACATTTTTTTCTTACCTCCTTTGACAAAGTTGGGTTGTGTCAAATCTTTTTTACTCTTCAGAATGCTGTCTTTGTGCATAATATATATATAATGTCTCAGGAAAGTGAAATATTATTTTACTAAATTAGGTCACAGCATTTGGAGATGTGGGGTGGTCAGTGCTCATTTTGCTGTAATTACTTTTTCCCAACTCTGTGCGTCAGGTACCCATTTCCTTCTCAGCTGGGTTGCCTGGAGAGCATCAAACTGTGTTCAAACCTGTATTCACTATACCACTAAGTCAGTGTATTGCAACTATGTTACTGGTGCTCTCATATAATGTATGTGCATGTGGTGTGTATTTGAGAGTGTGAGTTTTGCCATAATACCTTGTAATTTTATTCTTGTCATGTTTATTTAAAATGATGATAGGAAACTATAAACAGAGCTTTGCAACAGGATGTAAACTGATCATCAGAAGTGAGTAATTTCCTAACTCTTGTTTTAGATTGTGATGACAAGAAGTTGATAAATTTGAGAAATAAAATGTACACACAATCCAGGAATAATAACTGAACAAAATAGTTTGGCTTCTATTGCTTTTTATTTCCATCAACTTTCAGTTGTTGTTTTTTTTTTGACCTATCAATAAACATGTAGTGAAGAATTAAGAAACAATTTACACAGCAAGAATGTAAAAAAAAAAAAGTAAAGTACCCCCGTCACGCCAAGTGGCGTATAGGTAATATGGTGTTAGTGGCCATAAATTTTACAGACCTTCGGCACATGATTTTTGGAGTAATGTGGTCGGTATTACGCCCGTCCCGCTTTACTTTCCCAGAAAAAAATCGGGTACCCATTAAAGGCTGGGTGAACCCGGAAGCCGTTGGTTGGGATCGAATCCTACCTCTTGTCCTTTGTAGTCCAGTTCACTAACCACTGAGCTATCGCGGCTCCCACAGCAAGAATGGCTTGCCTCATAACATAATTACATAAAAAATCACTTATTTCTTTGCAACAAAAATAAATGATGAGTTGTATATGTATATTATGGCTAAAAAAGACCCTCTGAATATCACATATTTATGTAGGTGTTGAAGTTCTTAATCTGTTGTGAACGCAGAGAGTGCAAATTGTGCAATAAAATAGTGCTGACTAAATATAAGCTATTCTTAATTTGCAGTCAAAAGTGAACAAACCAGAATAGAATTAATAAAATATGTGTTGAAATATTCTGAATTAACATAGTTATAGTTATTCGAAGGCCCTGGTATCACTGCAAATGAATTAAAATCCATAATTGCTCAACTGTTCGTGCCAGTGGAATCAACAGAATTTACATTTCATCAAATATCCAAGTAAAAAAAGAAGTTGCAGTCCCCATCATAGCAAACATGGCACACGTCAAAAGACATAAGGCAGAGTAGCACCGATAGTGAATGCAACTGAACTGTCCTTCATCATACAATATCATCTTTCATCGTAAGCAATCTGAATATAGAAAGACTATCCGATGAAACACACAGTTCACAGTGTGCACAGAGCTCTAATCTCAGTAGCTCCTGCAGCAAGCTGGATTTGGAATAAGAAACTGCAACAATGAAGCTTTTCAGACAGTGCCTCAATTGTTCATTACCAACTGTCCGCCATATTGATCAGAAGTCCCTGAATTAACATAATACAAAGTAAACTTCTGAATAATTTGCCTATAAAGTAGGCTTGTGCTGAACTTACACATAGACAGCACCAGCCAGCTTAGAAGGTACAGGAAAATGATGAAGAAAGAACCGGTCACTTCTCTAGTGTGGCATATAGAAAATAGGGTGTTAGTGCCAATTGTTCTTTTACCATCAGCACATTTTTTGATAATGTGATTAGTGTTAAATCAGACATTTAACTGGTTGTATGAACTCAAAAGTTTGTCAGTTTGTAGAATAAACGTGACCACTTGTTCAGCATAGACCAGTTTACTAATTAGTGCTCTGCCATCATTTTTAAAATGTGGCATTAACAACATTTTAAAATTACTCTAGGCACACTTCTCAATGTTATGGGTTTCATGGTCTGTGCTGAGATCTTACAATGTCATCAGGCAGCTGATCTAATGCTAATGGACAATGCTCGAGTGCAATGCTGGTTTTGTTTAAGGGTGATTCACATACTATATAACCCTTAGATTGGAACCAGAGAGTAAAAGAAAAAGAGGCCAACCTAGAGAAATGCTAAAAAAAGAACACCGAGGCAAGAGGCAACAACAACAAGCATCAACTCAGTCACCAAAATTAAGTGACTCACCCAGAACAGAGCCATGTGGCAAGATACAATGTGGGTCCTGTGCAAGGTCTGACAGTTGATAACAGAAATTGTTGGATACGAGAGTCTAGACTTTCTGCCCTATGTGCCATCTTCATCTCAAAAGGATAATAGTATAGATAATTTCACATACTTTTAACTGGGTCCCAAACTTTTAACTGTGTTATTGCCACATATCTATAGCTGTTCTACATCTACATACTCATACTTTCAACTATGCAGAACAATACCTAGACCTCCACTTCCTGACTGAATTTGAACTCATAAAGTGACCCTCTCATTTATTTTTGTTTTGCAATGCTGAATCTTAACAGTGTTGCCTCAAATGTACAAAATACACATTCAAAACATGCATGTTCATCATTCATAAATATTGACATATGGATTCATTTAAAACATGTCCAGTTGAATTTGATGTCAGACATGTGTCTTCAAAGTGCTGTGTACAGAATTTGGTAAGGAAGTTGAAAATGGTGAGAAACCTTGTTGTCCCATAGCATTCAAGAGACTGGAAACTGTCTGATGAGGCAATCATCATTGTCAAGTACTGTGCCCACTGACAAAAGTAATTATTTCTCTACACAACTTTCTATATCTACAGCTGTTTATCATTTATGGTGTTGCATTTCTGCCAGACCACTCAATTAATCTGTTTTGTATCTTTTCTATTTTTTTCCTGTTGTCACAATATATTCCAGTGGTTCCCTTTTCATAACATGGCCAAAAATTATTATTTCCTTCTGATGTTGTAGATAAGCTTTTATGTTGCTCCAGCTTGTTAAAGAGTGACTTCATTACTATTTTTAGCTATCCGTGGTATTCTCTTAAACATTTTTTTTAAAAATTAGGCTGGACAAAATAAGCACCCATTTTTATCCCTGGGTTGACTAAAGCTTGTCTGAAGTTCACTGAAAAACATCTTCCATCTTAAAATAAGCCCATGAACTTTGACACCTAACCACTGATGATGTTTTTTTCTTTTTATTAAGGAACAGACCACATTAAACATTAGTGCTCACTCCCTCTCAACAGATAATTCTTATAGCTTGCTGGTTACACCATTTCCTGGCATATGCCCCCATTCTTCTCATACTGTCTGACTTTCAGTTCTTTAATTCTAAATATGACATCCTCATATATTACTTCACCAGTCAATAGTTACACCTGAAACTCTAAAGTGCTCACTAAGTTATATTTTGTCATTATTCACATATTAAACTTCAATGAAATTCAGCAACAACAAAAAACGCTTGATACCAGTGGTTCTCAAGTTTTTTTTATACCGGCTGCCCCCTTTTTCAGTGATTGTAAACTGGCAGTCACAATCATATTATTTAAGTAAACTCTGATTCTTGTATTTATTTTTGTGTAGGTTGCTGCTTTATGTACAGATGTGAAGTTTAGTTACAATAAAGATATAAAGTTATTAAATGTAGCAAAAAAAAAAAAAAACCTACATACTTTTACAAATGGCATATTCACAATTCTTTACAAAACACACATTTTATCATTACGCATATATAAGATGATAAATGCAATAGAATTAATAAAATCCTGTAAAAATTCTTTTATGTACTAAAGAATATTAAGCATACATAGATGTTGTCACTTTATGATTTCTAACTTCTGAGTAGGCACATGACAATATCCTCGATGCAGTGCACTTTCCAGAGTTTGAGAACCACTGTTGTGTGCTATAAACTCAAGCACACAAAGGTTCATTCATGCCTTAAGGCGTGTGGGAACCTATCTCTGTGACGAAGATATAAAATCAAATGAAAAAATTTGCCCTCTTCAATGTGATACGGATACGCCTTTGGCTTACATTGGTAGAAAATTAACATAATTTACAGTAAAATCTAATGTTTAGAGCACGCGTTTTGATATTTTCTTAAAATTATATTTAAAAAAACGATTTGTGCAAAATTCAGACTGCCTTTGTACTTTTTCTTCTTCTTCTTTCCTTCCTTTCAGCGTTGAGGGGAGTTATAATTTGCGATCTTTTGCTCTTCTGTTCGCCTCTGCTGCTGTTATGTTTCCTAGTGCTTCTAATATTCCATCCATCCATCTTTTTCGTGGTCGACCATTGGGTCTAGTATTTTCACAACATTTGCTGAAGGCTCATTGTGTTGTGTTTTGATCTTTCTGCCTTGTCACGTGGCCAAAACATACTTAAATGTTATAAAATCTGAAGGTCGGTAAAAAAATAAGATTTCAAATAGAATTACACAAATTCATCAAACAATTTCCGAGATAATTGATCAACTCTCTGGGCACGAATTTGTGAATGAACTATAGTAACGACCTGGGACATATTTTATGGAAGAGGTGGTCGACGTCAAGGTTTGCTGCTTTACTTTCCCCAGTAAACAAATCTGTGGTACCCATTTTCAGAGAGTGGGAGGACCCTTAAACCATGTCTGTCCGATGATAAATTCGTCACATCTGGGATCCTTCATATCAATAGAGGGTACACTTACCACTCAGCATTTATAAACTCAAGGGCAGTAATTTATTTCTGAATTGAAAACCAAACAGTGTATAGAGTTGTTTTCTCTTATGGTATTCACAGACTGCAGAAAGCGAATGTATTGCAAACAAAGAGGGAAGAATGCTTACAGACAACAAAGATACAGTCAATAGATGGCAGGAATACATAACAGAATTATTTCATGTCGAAAGGGACAAAAAACCATTTATAAAATGTACATCCAACTATAAAATCCTAAAATCTGAAGTAGAAAAAGCTATAAAAACAATGAAAAAGGGAAAAGCAGTAGGACCTGACAATATACAGATAGAGATGATACAGGCACTAGAAGATTTTGGCATTGAAGTGATCACAGACATATGCAATGACATATACCATACAGGATACATACCAAATGAACTAAAAACATCAACTTTCATTGCATTGCCTAAAAAGAATGGTGCAGTTAAATGCAGTGATTTTAGAACAATAAGTCTATGAGTCAGGTAACCAAAATTTTACTAAAAGTTATACAAGGAAGGATTCAGAATAAAATTAATACTGAACTAGATGAGCAGCAATTCGGATTCAGGAAAAACAATAGGACAAAAGAAGCCATATTCAGCATGAGGACATTGATTGAAAAGTACATAGAAGTAAACAAACCAATATATGCCTGCTTCATAGACTACACCAAAGCATTTGATAGAATACACCATAATCAACTTATAGACTGCCTAAAAGATATAAATCTGGATGACACAGACATACAATTGATATGTAATTTGTACTAGGAGCAAACAGCAATAATAAAATATAACAAGAACTCTACACCCATTGATATAAAAAGAGGAGTAAGACAAGGATGCATCCTATCACCAAGCTTGTTCAATTTATACACTGAGCAAATCTTTAAAAACATCACTGATATGCCAGGCCTAAACATTAATGGGAAGATAATCAATAACCTAAGATATGCTGATGATACTGTGCTACTAGCAGAAAATCCTAAAGATCTACAACAATTACTTAATGTAATACACATGACAAACAAAAAATATGGACTAGATCTGAATATCTAAATTCAAAATTAAATTTTTGGGTCATGTTAAAAAAGACACAACAGCCTAATAAAAGTAATATAAAAAGGGAAAATACAAGGTAAAAGAGGCAGACCAAGACTAACATGGACGAGTAACATCAAAAGATGGACAAGTCAGCCTATGACAATCTGCTCCATCAAATCAAGAGACAGAGTGGAATGGCGCTCCATGATAGCCAATCTTCGTTGCGGAGACGGCACTCAATGATGATGATGATTCACAAACACACATTATTACATACTTTCATGTCGAGATTGATCATTAAAGGAAGGACTACTTAGTGTCTAAATTAGACTTAGTTCATTTATACGACATTATTCGTTTGTATTATAGTGAGCAGATGTGGCTGGATTAGACTGGAGGATACTCCTTCTCACACGCTTACACACTTTTGTAAAATAAACCTTTTCTATTACAACCACAATTATGCTGATACCCATGATCCCGACGAAGATCAAGAACGGACCGGCCAAGTAGAATAAGTCCAGCTGATCCACAGCGCTGACTCGTTCCTTCCCGTTGCACAAGTTGCCTCTAGCAGCCCACCACCGGCCTCGCCAACCGTCGATTATCCCTGATTCTTGAAGTTTCATGATTCTGGGGAATTTCAATATTAGGAGGTGAAAATATAACATAACAATTGTATGTTGTAGTTTTATGACTATCAATTTAAATATTTGTGAACTTTGTTAACCTCAGACGGAAGATGTACAAAAGGTGAGATGCAGAATGGCTCAGGCAAAAGCAGCTTTCCAAAAAATGAGGAAGAATCTATGCAATCCATTTTTGACAATAGAAACCAGAAAAAGAGTTCTTATATGTTATGTAGAGCCAGTCTTAACATATGGATGCGAATCATGGACAATAGGACAACAGACAAGACCAAGACTAACATGGACAAATAACATCAAAAGATGGACAGGTCAGCCTATTACAACCTGCACTCTCAAAGCAAGAGACAGAGCGGAATGGCGCTCCATGATAGCTAACCTTCGATGCGGAGATGACCCTCAATGATGAATGATGATGGTCAATTAATCGAGGGCAGTGTATCGATGAAGGAGAAGAAAAAAAGTGCCCAGCCCGGCCTCGCGGCGTTGAGATAAATTGGCGCCATTGCGATATATATGTAATGTCATCATTAGTATTTTTTTTTATTAAAATAGTATGTGGGCTGTTAAAGTCCTGGACGACACAAGTACACGAGCTGTTAGTCCAGAGCGACACAAGTACATGGGCTTTTAGAGCCTGGAACAACACAAATATGTGGGCCTTTAGAGCCTGGAAGAGCACCAATTTTGGCTTTTAGAGCCTGGAGGAACACAAATATGTGGGCCTTTAGAGCCTGGAAGAACACCAATTTTGGCTTTTAGACTGGAACAACACAAATATGTGGTACTTTAGAGCCTGGAAGAACACCAATTTTGGCTTTTAGAGCCTGGAGCAACACAAATATGTGGGCCTTTAGAGCCTGGAAGAACACCAATTTTGGCTTTTACAGCCTGGAGCAACACAAATATGTGGGCCTTTAGAGCCTGGAAGAACACATATTTTGGCTTTTAGAGCCTGGAGCAACACAAATATGTGGGCCTTTAGAGCCTGGAAGAACACCAATTTTGGCTTTTAGACTGGAACAACACAAATATGTGGTACTTTAGAGCCTGGAAGAACACCAATTTTGGCTTTTAGAGCCTGGAGCAACACAAATATATGGGTCTTTGAGCCTGGAAGAACACCAATTTTGGCTTTTAGAGCTTGGAGCAACACAAATATATGGACTGTCAGATCCTGTAGCGATACAAGTATGTGGCCTTTTAGAGCCAGGAGCAACACAAATGTGTTCTTTTAGAGCCTTGAGCAACACAAATATTATACCCCTATATTGCTGTTTCTATTTTTAATTATTACTACTTAGTTTTTCTTTTGTAACTTTGCAACGCTGAGAATTCCCCCACTCCACCTGTAGGAACCGCCTCCCAGTTTTCACTCTCCACGTTACGCCACTGATTGAACCTTTCGTTTTCCAATCAGGTGGATGTGGATCTGATTTCAGAATCATCTTGTTCCCTATTGGAGTGACATAAAAACTGCACGTCTGCACGGGAGCATGCGGCTATTATTCTCCAGCTGATACAGAAAATCTAATCAACCTCAAGTGGTAGGCACTAGATGTTGGACAAATGCTGTAAAAAATAGTTTCAACGCACCCTTTGCTCGACCAGACATTCTGTTATGTTCTTTCATACATTTCCTTCTGGTCTCCCTTTGTTTTCTTTGATCATAAGGGCCACCCCTTGTGACGTGGCACAGTGTGGATGTAAACAAAAACGGGAATTTCCTGTAACAACGCACTTAAAGTCCACAATTTGAATTGCCAGAAAATGGGACAGAGAAATAAACTGGGATTGTTTATGGTCGAACATGGTAATTGTGACACGAAAATAAGCACTAAATTATGAATGAGACCATGCGAACAAACACATTTGAGCGAGAGTTAATCATGTTCTTATTTTGATAAGTTGAGTAATCTATGACATTTTTTATCAACTTGGTTAGAGAAATAACAGTTTCGCTCTTATGAGTACATCTAAGAGTAGCGGCTGGCCGAGTGGATCATAAGTGAATGTTACCGATCGCTTGCTATTCTAGAAGCTTAGGTGGTGGAACGGTTAATGTGCTCGTGCATCGATCAAGTGTTTTCAGGTTCAAATCCACACATTTTGTGAACATTTTTTTTTGGGAGCGAGGCGGTATCGAAATTCGTTCACCTCAAATCTGGAAACGGGGGACTGGTTGGTCTCGAGGAAAGACGCCGGTCTTGAGACAGAGAGGTTGTGGGTTCAAATCCCAGCTGCATCAGTTGGGATTTTTATTTGTGATTTCTCTCTGCGGCAACCACCCCTGGTCTCAGCAGCGAGGCCCGGCATGAAACGTCAATTACTCATCGACGGAAAAAAAATGTGAGTACCTCCGAAGACGGAGTTATCTGCCTGTGCGGCGAGGGATCCCTGTGCACACGACTCCCAGGGAAAAATGGATTAATACGCAAAATTCAGTTCCTAGTCTCCAGGGACTTCGTCAGAGGTAAAAGCTGGCGAACGAAAAAAAAAATCTGGAAACTTACGAGGGAATAATTCCCGCGAAGTAAGCAAAAGAGCAGGATGGGAAAACCCAAAGAATCTTTACTAGAATTGACGTTTTTAGCTATAGGAGCTATAGACAGCTGACGTAATTCTACCAACAACCGCCCTTACCCGCAAAATTGAAAACGTCACGCTGGTTGGAGGTTTTCCGGGATTTCCCTTTCATAGGATGGTTTCCCTTTTCAGATGGCGGTGAAATAATTGTGATAAAATGGTGCGGCCTGACGTGATAATGACCATGTCACCGATAGACAAGTCGATGATTATGGAAAAAAACCAATATGGACTCTATCAACATATTCCCCCCTGCGCTAAAAGTTGGTCATTATCATCATTAAGTCCATTGGAGAATTTCCAAGTATTGTTATCACTGATATTCCTAATCATTTCTGCTGTTGATCTGCTTCCAAGAAGGAATGTTAAATCGTTATATAGTGTTTGTTGTTGTCTCCCTCTTGTCTTGTTTCCTTTCTTTTGTTCCTGTTACAATTTTTATTTCGACATTATTTCATCTATTTACGATAAGACCAAGGAAGGTGATTTTTTTTTCTTTTCATTCAGATGTTCTATGTGAACTGGTTTAATTTGAAACGTCTTCATTATTCCTTTTAGTTGCTCATTGTATTCTCAATAATCTTAAGTGGAACATTTCTATTGTATGCAATGATCTTTCTGATAGCAACGTATGGTTGTGAAGCATGGGCAATCACGCAAACAACTAATAAAGTTGACTCAATGGAACACAACGATACATACAAATCCATAGAATACATTGGGTTGCGAAAAAAAAAGATCAATAAAGACATATTTATAGGTCTAAACATTGAAAAGAACTGGCTAATAAAAAAAAATGAGTTGGAAAGAGCAATAATGGAAGGCATGGTTCCAGACATACACGCAGAAATGGCTGCACCAAGAAGAAAGTGGTTTCAAGGCATCAAAGAGACCTTAAATTGACAACAGAAGTGTAAGATCTAGCTAGAGACAGAGATTCTTTCAGGAGGAATGTGATGATTGCAACCTTCTGCAAGGGGCATGCAAATCGATGAGCACAGGTTTTTTTATTTGTTCATTAATTGTCCACGATTTACTTTCACAGAACAGAACATAATCAATGCAATATCGAAGATGTCGCGATACATCTACACACCGTAATAAACGGGGGGCATCGGTAATTTGGGACCTCGGTATCCTAGTTGAGAAAGTCACCCAGTTCGGACAACGTGTTCGAATCCCGCTGGAAGCAGTATGAATTGTACTTGTTAGGAAAAAAAATACCTCCGCGGTCGACCCAGCCGCTGGCAGAAATGGGTACCAAGGTATTACTCTGGGAAGGTGAGGAATCTCGGCTCACATCGTGAGTTTCGATGCTGGATGAGAGACTATCCAGTAGTCTCCGAACACTTCTAGACAGGCGGCCGATCACCTATGGGTGGAAACTCACTTGCTAAGACGCCGGTTCAAGTCTCGTACTTTACCTCTACCTTTCATCATCATCATCGAGTGCCATCTCCGCATCGAAGGTTGGCTACCTAGGAGCGCCATTCTGCTCTGTCTCTTGCTTTGATGGTGGTCATAGCCTGGTTTGTCCATCTTTTGATGTTACTCGTCAATGTTAGTCTTGGTCGGCCTCTGCCTCTGCCTCTTTTACCTTGTATTTTCCCCTCCAGGATTACTTTTAGTAGGCTGTTGTGTCTTTTAACATGGCCCAAAAATCGCATTTGTCTTGTTTGAATTGTGTTTAGTAGTTCTCTTTTCATTTATAGTTGTTTTAAGACTTCATCGTTTGTTTTCTTTTCATTCCATCCATTTCTACCTGTTCTTCTATATATCCACATTTGAAAGGCTTCAATTCTCTGTTCTGTTTTCATGTCTAATGTCCATGTTTCTGCACCATATAGGAATGTTGAGAAGACATAACATTTACCTTTACCTTTATCGTTACCTTTACCTTTACCGTTACATTTACCTTTACCTTTACCGTTACATTTACCTTTACTGTTACCGTTACCTTTACCTTTACCGTTACATTTACCTTTACCGTTACATTTACCTTTACTGTTACCGTTACCTTTACCGTTACCTTTACCTTTACCTTTACATTTACCTTTACCTTTACCGTTACATTTACCTTTACTGTTACCGTTACCTTTACATTTACCGTTACATTTACCTTTACCGTTACCTTTACCTTTACATTTGCCTTTACCTTTACCTTTACCTTTACCGTTACCTTTACCTTTACCTTTACTGTAATAAGCACATTTAACATTTCTACAAATGTTAATATATTGGGATTTACATTCTATCAAATGAGGCCAGGAAGGCTGCGTCCTCCTGCACAATGAAGCCCATGCCACCAATGTTGAACATCTCGTCTGCCAGGGCGTAATTCTCGCAGTCCCGCAGTAAAATGTACTCAAGCTGTGACCTGCGTTAGTGTGAGAGAGGAAAGAGCAGACAATATTGTGTTTGAGTGAAATGTTAATATGGACAAATATAATAAACTGCGTAAGTAATGAAGGACAGTGATTTTTATGTTTTGAGAACCTTCGTATATGACATCGTTTTTCCTGAGCATCGGAAGGAGAAAAGATTAGTCTTACCGAATCACCTTCCAGTGTGCGGGGAAGACAAAATATAGGACGAAATTAAAACATAGTGCAAACATGTGAGTTTGGTTCATTGTAGAGATACTTCTTAGTTGGTAGAGTGATGGGCATTGGAATTTGAATGTAGAAGAATTAGTAGAGTGATGAGCATTGGAATTTGAATGTAGAAGAATTAGTAGAGTGATGAGCATTGGAATTTGAATGTAGAAGAATTAGTAGAGTGATGAGCATTGGAATTTGAATGTAGAAGAATTAGTAGAGTGATGAGCATTGGAATTTGAATGTAGAAGAATTAGTAGAGTGATGAGCATTGGAATTTGAATGTAGAAGAATTGGTAGAGTGATGGGCTTTGGAATTTGAATGTAGAAGAATTGGTAGAGTGATGGGCTTTGGAATTTGAATGTAGAAGAATTGGTAGAGTGATGGGCATTGGAATTTGAATGTAGAAGAATTGGTAGAGTGATGGGCTTTGGAATTTGAATGTAGAAGAATTAGTAGAGTGATGAGCATTGGAATTTGAATGTAGAAGAATTAGTAGAGTGGTGGAAATTAGAAATTGAACATGAAATCGAAAGGCTCAAACAGAAACTGAATGGAGTCAACTAACCAATCGACGAACATCAGAGCTGATCAAGATCCTGTTCCCCCTCTTAGCGGTAAATAGACAATCCAGCCCGGCAAAACAAATAGGGATCGAAGAAAGAGAAAAAAAAACCTGCTACAAAAAAAATGCCGTGCTGAATTTGAATATTTTGAGTCGAAAGTATTCCTTTCCAAATAAACCACAACACACTGCATGAACACCCACTCAACGTCATTTTAAGGGCGGATGACGAAGAGGAAAAAGACATCGCCTCAATGCTAAATAAAGACAAGTGGAACAATATTAAAACAGGTAAATGAATTTAAATATTTGGGAACTTTGTTAATGTTTACCTCAGACGGAAAATGTACAAAAGAGGTGAGATGCAGAATGGCTCAGGCAAAAGCAACTTTCCAAAAAATGAGGAAGATACTATGCAATCCATTTTTGACAATAGAAACAAGAAAAAGAGTTCTTAAATGTTATGTAGAGCCAGTCTTAACATATAGATGTGAATCATGGACAATAGGACAACAGACAAGAAAATCACTGGAGTCTGTAGAAATTTGGTTTTACAGAAGAATGTTGAGAATACCATGGACAGCTAAGAAGAGTAATGAACATGTTCTGAAAGAGGTCAACGCAAAAAGAGAGCTAATTTCCAATATTAGGAAGAAACAATCATCATTTTTTGGCCATATAATGAGAAGAGAGAACAACTGGAATATATTGTAACAACTGGGAAAATTGAGGGACGGAGTGATAGAGGGAAGCAAAGAGAAAAAAAATACAATAGAGCTTAAGAGATTGGCATGGCAGATGGTCAACAACATAAATGATAAATAACTGTCGAGATCGAAAGTTGTGAGAGACATGATCACCTACGCCAGCAGGCACGGTACTTGATGATGATGACGACGAAGAGGATCATGCATAACTTTAGTAGTCATCGGGTGGATGCCGGAAAGAGAATATGAACGACGACGAATATCGAATGACATTGGGTCGACGAAAGTCATTTGTTTAAGACACAGGAAGACAATGTATTGGAGAGCAATGACCTTTGTAAAAAAAAAATTCCCGTATTCTCCCGAAGAAGTTAGATCTTGTCCATCCTAGAAGTACTGCTCTATTATGTCTTCAATATCAGCTGAATCTACCTCTGTTGAGACATTCTGAATGTACTGCTATATTTAGACCTCTATATCAGCTGAGTCTACCTCTGTTGAGACATCCTGAAAGTACTGCTATATTTAGTCCACTATATCAGCTGAGTCTACCTCTGTTGAGACATCCTGAAAGTACTGCTATATTTAGTACTCTATATCAGCAGATTTCACCTCTGTTGAGACATCATGAAAGTACTGCTATATTTAGACCTCTATATCAGCAGATTCCACCTCTGTTGAGACATCATGAAAGTACTGCTATATTTAGACCTCTATATCAGCAGATTCCACCTCTTTTGAGACATCATGAAAGTACTGCTATATTTAGTCCTCTATATCAGCAGAGTCTACCTCTGTTGAGACATCCTGAAAGTACTGCTATATTTAGTCCTCTATATCAGCAGAGTCTACCTCTGTTGAGACATCCTGAAAGTACTGCTATATTTAGACCTCTATATCAGCAGATTCCAATTCTGTTTAGACATTCTAAAAGTACTGCTATATTTAGACCTCTATATCAGCAGATTCCAATTCTGTTTAGACATTCTAAAAGTACTGCTATATTTAGACCTCTATATTAGCAGACAATAATGTCCACCAATGTTGGGACATCCTAGAGACACCGCTATATTAAGTCTTCTATATCAACAGACTTGATCACCGTTTTGACTACGGCAGTTGTCACCTCTTTAGTCTGTTGGCCTGTTACCGGGGAACCTAACTGGTAAGTTAATCAAAGTTTTGATCACATTTGAGCTACTAAGCCTGCCGTGGTCACAGCGTCTACAGAAGAAGAGATAGAAAGACATAACTAAAGCAGCGCTATAAAACTTCTGTTGAGACTATAGGATTGCCTTTTCTGATAATCAATTTGGTCTCCAAATTATTGTGGATGGGATATGAAAAAAAAAAAGAAACAACAGGTTCAACTCGCGAGCGATGTAGACAATAGTATATAACACTTGTTTATATAGCTAGTTTATAACGTTAGTTTATATTGTTAGTTTATGACGTTAGTTTATGTCATTAGTTTATAACAATAGTTTATATCAATAGTTTACAACATCAGTTTATAACATTAGTTTATAACATTAATTTATGTCATTAGTTTATAACATTAGTTTATGACATTAGTTTATAACTTTAGTTACATCATTATACCATTAGTTTATTTCATTAGTTTATAACATTAGTTTATAACATTAGTTCATAACATTAGTTTATAACATTAGTTTATGACATTAGTTTATAACTTTAGTTATATAATTAGTTTATGCAATTGGTTTATATCTTTAGTTGTTAACATTAATTTATAACAATAGTTTATTACATTAGTTTATAACTTTAGTTACATCATTAGTTTATGCCATTAGTTTATATCTTTAGTTTATAACAATAGTTTATAAAATTAATTTATAACATTAGTTTATAATATTAGTTTATAGCTTTAGTTATGTCATTAATTTATAATATTAGTTTATAACATTAGTTTATAACATTAGTTATATCATTAGTTTATAACATTAGTTTATAACTTTAGTTATGTCATTAGTTTATGTCATTAGTTTATAATATTAGTTTATAATATTAGTTTATGTCATTAGTTTATAATATTAGTTTATAACATTAGTTTATGACATTGGTTTATATCATTAGTTTATACCATTATTTGATATTATTAATTTACAACATTAATTTAAATCATTAGTTTATAACATTAATTTATAACATTATTTTATATGATCAATTTATACCATTCATTTAAATCATTGGTTTATAATATTAATTTATAACATTATTTTATAACAACAGTTTAAGACATTAGTTTATAACTTTAGCTATATCTTTAGTCTATCCAGTAGCTTATATCATTAGTTTATGACATTTGTTTATATAATTAGTTTATATAATTATTTTATGACATTAGTTTATGTAAATAGTTTATAACAGTAGTTTATGACATTAATTTACGACATTAGTTTTTATCATTAGTTTATAAAATAAACTTATATCAGTAATTTACAACATTAGTTTATAATATTAGCTTATGACATTAGTTTATATCATTAGTTTATGACATTAGTTTATACTATTAGTTATTAACATATTTTATATCATTAGTTTATAACATTAGTTTATAATATTAGCTCATGACATTAGGTTATATCATTAGTTTGTGACATTAATTTATAAGATTAGTTATAAAAATAGTTTATATCATTAGTTTATAACATTATTTTATATCATTAGTTAATAACATTATTTTATATCATTAGTTTATGATATTAGTTATAACATTAGATGATGAAATTAGTTTATGACATTATTTTATAACATTAGTTTATAACATTAATTAATAGTTTTAGTTTAAAATGTTTGTTTATGACATTATAGAATTAGTTTTAACACAATTTTTTAATAATATTATTTTATTCTTTAGTTTATATTAGTTATATCATTAGCATGTCATACTAGTTTATAACATTCGTTTATGTCATTAGTTTATACAATTAGATTATAACTAGTTTATATCATTTGTTTAAAACATTATTTATAAAATCAGTTTATGATATTAGTTTATGATATTAGTTTATGCCATTAATATATAACATTAGTTTATATCATTGGTTTATATCATAGTATATAACATTTGTTTCTAACATTAGTGCAAAATCCGTCATCTCTGATGAGCTTATCAAAAGCAGTGCATTGATTTCTACAAAACATAAGACACTCCCGAAACTCTAATTTGTTGTAAGAAAAAAAACCGAATGAATGACAATGATGCCATCGGCCGTTTTTGGAGCCCATCGATGTGCAAACATTCCACACTTCACGGTCTTGTGGTTTCGTGTCAAAACTCAACAAAACATGTCAATGAATGGACTGACACTAGCAAAGGGAACTCAATGTTTTGTTACAGCAAACAATAGTCATGTTGGGTTTCTGGCATGATTGTTTAACATTATCAAATGAAAACAGTATTCACAAACATAAGTGACAGAACGTAGAAGGAATAAACTGTAAAGTTTGACAAACGTATAAGTCAAACAGCTGGGAATGATGATGGTGATAATAAATTTATGTAAGGAAAAATTTCCCTTTATTGCTATCTATAATGATATCACAATAATAGATTGAAGATGTAACAAAACTTGTCAAATCATTGATTGTCAAATCAAGATGTCATCACCACTGTCAAAACAAAGAAATAACAGCAGAGGCAAACCGGGCGTTATACAACAAAATCTTCATGTTAAATTTGTACTATCTGGAATCTAGACTCAAGAACAATAAGAAAAAAAAATAACCACTACCATAATGAAATGTGTCAGACGCATGACAGGAAACAGTAGGAGAGATAAAATCAGAAGTGAAGCGCCGAGAAAAAAAAGCTAGGAATAATCCCCGCCATAGAGTACGTACATAAACAAACGATAAAATGGTTTGACGACGCGATAAGACAGAAAGACCAAAATACAACTCAACGAGCCTTTAATAAACCGTGCAAGAACACTACACCCAAAGGCTCACCACGAAATAGATGGATTGATGGAACATTAGAAACACTAGGAAACATAACAGCAGCAGAAGCAAACAGAATAACAATAGACCATATACGATATCTCCCCTCGACGCTGAAAGCCAAGTGAGGAAGGAAAGAAGAAGAATTATATTGCAACGATGACACTAACTTGTCGTTCATGTAGGCATAGTTCTGTGACCTAACTAATGCCAGTGCCTCGTTGTGGTTCCCAAGCACGGGCATGTTGTCCATAAGTTTCCATATCTCGCTGTAAACGTCATTTTTGGCCTCCTAAAAATGAAGTAATAATTTTTGGTTTGAGATAGTGGCAGTAAGGAAGATAATCAACAGGAATATGTTGATAAAAACAAACATTATATTATTAATTAAGATAGAACATGAAAAAGACATATTATTAAAAATTCATCAAAAAAGATTATCCTAAATATCCTCTTTACTTCTTTTTCTTCCAATATTGCTTATCCTTGACCAAGAACCGATAAAGCGCAAAGTGGTCTACAATTATTTGATTGGTTAACAAAGTCATTCAAACACAGTCTACACTGTTCGCGCACATCAATCCCACATTGTCCCATGACTGGTCCACACTCTGCACTGTCCTTGCCCATCAATCCCACATTGTCCCATGACTGGCCCTCACTGCACTATCCGCGCACATCAATCTCACATTGTCCCATGACTGGCCCACACTCTACACTGTCGGTGCCCATCAATCACACATTGTCCCATGACTGGCCCACACTCTGCACTGTCCGCGCACATCAATCTCACATTGTCCCATGACTGGCCCACACTCTACACTGTCCGTGCCCATCAATCCCACATTGTCCCATGACTGGCCCACACTCTGCACTGTCCGCGCACATCAATCCCACATTGTCCCATGACTGGCCCACACTCTGCACTGTCCGCGAACATCAATGCCACATTGTACCATGACTGGCCCACACTCTGCACTGTCCGCGCACATCAATCCCACATTGTACCATGACTGGCCCACACTCTGCACTGTCCGTGCCCATCAATCCCACATTGTCCCATGACTGGCCCACACTCTGCACTGTCCGCGCACATCAATCCCACATTGTCCCATGACTGGCTCACACTCTACACTGTCCGCGAACATCAATCCCACATTGTACCATGACTGGCTCACACTTTACACTATTAGCGAACATCAATCCCACATTGTCCCATGACTGGTCCACGCTGCACTCTCCGCGCACCTCAATCTCACATTGTCCCATGACTGATCCACATTTCACTGTCCGCGCACATCAATCTCACATTGTCCCATGACTGGCCCACACTATGCACTGTCTGTGCACCTCAATCTCACATTGTCCCATGACAGGCCCACACTATGCACTGTCTGCGCACATCAATCTCACATTGTCCCATGACTGATCCACACTGCACTGTCTGCGCACATCAATCTCATATTGTACCATGACTAGCTCACACTCTGCACTGTCCACGCACATTAATCTCACATTGTCCCATGACTAGCTCACACTCTGCACTGTCCAAGCACATCAATTTCACATTGTACCATGACTAGCTCACACTCTGCACTGTCCACGCATATCAATTCCACCTTGTTCCATGACTAGCTCACACTCTGCACTGTCCACGCACATCAATCCCACATTGTCCCATGACTAGCTCACACTCTGCACTGTCCACGCACATCAATCCCACATTGTCCCATGACTGATCCACACTGCACTGTCCGCGCACATCAATCTCACATTGTACCATGACTAGCTCACACTCTGCACTGTCCACGAACATCAATCCCACATTGTCCCATGATTGATCCACACTGCACTGTCCGCGCACATTAATCTCACATTGTACCATAACTAGCTCACACTCTGCACTATCCACGCACATCCATCTCATCTTACCCTATTATGGCCAACAATTTTCACCTGTTTCAACTTTTCTTCGCCAGGTTGTCCTTTGCTCTCACTCTCAAAGCCCAACAGTACATCTTCTTTCTAGCTTTTTAGCTCCCAGTGGAGCATAGGTCTTCAACAAACACTTTCCAAGTCGTTCTGTTTTTTGCTATTCTTTTAAGATCATTCCATGTCTTCCCCATCATCTTCATCTCTGCTTCTATCTGTCTTCTCCAAGAATTCCTTGGTCTTCCTCTTTGTCTTTTCCCCTGGGGATTCCAAAAAAGGGCTTGTTGTGTAATACTCTCAGTTGGCTTCCGCTGTGTGTGTCCTATCCAGCGTCATCGTCTTCAATGTATCTCTTTATCCACTGGTATTTGACTGGTACATTTCCATAATTCTATGTTAGATATTTTGTCCTGCCATTTCCATCCTTTTATTCTGCATAAGCATCCATTAATGAAAGTCTATATCTTCATGATTGTCAATTTTGTTGTTCTCCATGTTTCACAGTCATATAATAGGACCGACTTAACATTGGAATTGAAAATTTTTATTTTTATATTTAACTTAATTTCTTTGGACTTCCATATGTTTCCCAGTGCAACAAATGCTTCTCTTGCTTTTGATATCCTTATTTTTGGTATCATTTTCTGCTTCTACCTATTTATCTATATTACTACCCAGATATATGTAAGATTGTACATCTAGTATAGGTATTTCTCCTAATTTTGTTTGGTTATTGCCAACTGCATTAATTATCATAGTGTTGGTCTTATCTCTGTTAATTTTCAGTCCTAGCTGTTGTGATCTTTCATCAAGTATGCTCATTTTATCCTGCATCTGTTGATGGCTGTGTGATAGGAGAGCTATGTCATCTACAAAGTCTAAATCATTAAGTTGCTTGGTCAGTGGATTCAATTTCTGTTATTTTAAGTTATTTTCATAATCCAATCTATGGCCAGTAGAAAGAGAAATGGAGACAGAAGGCATCCTTGCCCTACTCCTGTTATTATTTCAAATGCTTCTGTAAGCTGCCCTTCATGCACCACACTACATTTCATTCCTTCATACATTGTTTTTATCAGGTTAATAAACTTTATAGGGATTCCGTAATGACTCAGCAACTTCCAAAGCATTCCACTGTCTAAACTATCAAATGCCTTTTCGTAATCTATGAATCCAATATAAAACGTATATATAGCGTACAGTAGTTATTTGATCAGCACATGATCTGTTCTTCCTAAAACCTGCTTGTTCATCTCTCAAATGTTTCTCTATGGCCTCTTTTAGTCTCTCCAGAATGATTCTGCTTAATATTTTTCCTGGCACTGATAGTAACATAATTCCCCTATAAGTTGTGCACTCCTGTAAACTTCCTTTCTTTGGTAGTTTGATCATATAACCTTCTTTCCAGTCTTTATGTATTTCTTCCCTCTCCCAAATTTTATCTAATAGATTATGTAGCATCTTGGTAGAGGTGTTAATATCTGCTTTGATGACTTCCGAAGGAATTTCATCTGGTCCTGTGGCTTTACCATTTTTTAATAATTTGATGGCTTTCATTATTTCTTCTTTGCTTGCCACAGTTAACGTGTAACTCTTCTTCTGCTGGTAGTATATCTGGAGGATTATTTGAGCTGGGTCTATTCAAAAGTTGTTCAAAGTACTCTTTCCATCTCTCCATTTGTTCCCTTATATTACTAAGCCGATTTCCTTTCTTATCTTTAATAAAGGCATTGATCTGTTTGTATTTTCCACTTAATTTCTTTGTGCTGTTGTACAGTTCTTTCATATTCCCTTTATTTGCTGCTTCTTCTCCCTCTTTAGCTATTTCATCTACATATTTCCTCTTATCCCATTTAATGCATCTTCTCACTTCTTTGTTCACCTCTGTGTAAGCTTCCTGTGTCTTGGCTTTGTTACATCTCGTTTTGCTTTTATTTATGTCTGCTTTCTTGTTCTTTCTTTCTTTATTTTTGTCCAGGATCTCTGCTGTCATCCATGCCTTATTCTGGCGTTCCCTTTTCCCTAGTGTTTCTTCGCATGTCTCTTTCCATATATATTTTACCTGTTTCCAATGATATTCTATATTTATTGTATTTTCTAGTTGTTGGAGGACTTGGCATTGTGACTGCGAATTTATCTTTAATTCCTTGTTCTTTAATAAACCTTACATTGAAATACTTTCTACCCTTATTTGTTGTATTATACCTTTTTAGTTTAATTTTAAGTTTGGCTATCAGAAGATGATGATCCGAAGCTACATCTGCCCTTCTATATACTTTTACATCCTGTAAGGATGACTTAAACTTATTATTAATACATATGTGATCAATTTGATTTTCCGTTCTATGATCTGGTGACACCCATGTATCTTTGTGTATTCTTTTATGTTGGAATATTGTTCCTCCTAGGCTCACTTGAATAAGGGCGCAGAAATTCACAAATATCTCTCCATTCTCGTTTATAATCTCCAAGTCCATGTTTTCCCATGATATCTTCGAAGCCTCTGTTGTTTGATCCTACTTTAGCATTTAGGTCTCCCATCAAGATTATAATATCCTTGGCTCGTCTTGCATCCATCTGCCATTGTAGCTGTTTATAGAAATCATCTTTAACTAAATCATCTTTATCCATGACTGATCCACACTGCACTGTCCACGCACATGAATCTCACATTGTCCCATGACTGGCCCACACTCTGTACTGTCCACGCACATCAATCTCACATTGCCCCATGACTAGCTCACACTCTGCACTGTCCGCGCACATCCATCTCATCTTACCCCATTATGGCCAACAATTTTCACCTGTTTCAACTTTTCTTCACCAGGCTGTCCTTTGCTCTCACTCCCAAAGCCCAACAGTACATATTTCATGATAGTTCTTGTTGTTCACGAAGGTTCCGAACATAAACCCTGCAGCTTGGGAGGAAATAGTTGCAGACCGCAATCTTTGGAAACACACTCTAAAGTTCCAACTCAAACAAAAAGCAGACAGATTCATAGAAAAAGAGAATACATGGCGAACGAAAAGAACAAAATAAAATTTCTAGAGGCTCCATAGTCCATTACGACTGACGGAGGCTACAACTTGTAGTTGTAACTTGGTTTTTCTGTGTATATGATCTATCCAATTCTAGATCATATTTTTTATCGCTGTTTGCATTCTCTCTTAATTGCATTTCCTAAAGCATTGCTTGTTTCTTTAGTCAATATTCCGAGAAATGTCTTCAGACATGCTATTTCACAAATCGTAGCAAACAAAGAATAGCTTTCTTGGAAATTATTTTGAACGAGTGAACCAGACGATATATATATATATATATATACATACAACGAGTGAGGCAAATAGATATGTTGTAAGGTGTCACTTTCTTCATCTTAAGTCTTTTACTTTTCGACTTTGACTTTATTATTTTTCGCAGATCGTAGTGCCACTTCTTAACTTTGTTCTCCAAGTACAAGGATCCTTTGATAGATTTTTTTCGAGTATTTTTATTGACTTCACCAATACGTTTGTAATGATATATTGAAGACAATTTAAGAAGTGCAGTTTCTGGAATTCTGTGTGAATATTAATGAATGAGAACAATATACAGTGAACCAGACACCACTGAAAAATAATATAGTAAATCCAGTCAAGTGGAGAACGGGCAGCGATAACAAACAGACGCTGGTGGTGGACGGACCCCTTAATGAAATTGGATTAAGAATGGCTTTGCATGAGTGGGGCTTGAGGGGTGGCTGTCCCGGCGCAACATTTTCAGGAGTAGTAAAAAAGCAGAAATAGTAAATACTATAATGCCTTGATAGGGGGCGCAATGTTTACCGTGCCCCGAGCGCTGGTAACAAACGTTACGCCGCTGGATACAGATAATAGAAGCAACCACCTATCCAGTACAACTGGGAAAGGTGGGGGCAGCTAACGAGAGACAAGTACGCGGAGACAATAGATATGCACAGTGTGTGCCAGACTTGGAAAACGACATCAAACGGATTAGGATTTAATTACAGCACTACATAACGAAGAATAGGTGTATCGAACACTGTTTTTAACCACCATGTTAATTCATCAAACACTCAGTGGGAATGGTTTAGCAAGTCTGCAGTAAACTTATTACCGAAACATCGAAAATTCTACTGTGGTGCCGTCCCTCAAAATAAAGCTGTAAGCATACATTTATTATTTATAATTTGTCTTCCTCACTTTTATCTTCTCTGCTGCGCGCTTAACAAAGTGCCAATTTCTTGTCATTGAACTCTCTTATTTCTTACTTTGAAGTGAACAATCTTAAACATGTTCTTCTAGAGATCTCTTATTGCTTACTTTGAAGTGAACAATCTTAAATGATTAATTACTTTGAAGTGAACAATCTTAAATGATTGCTTACTTTGAAGTGAACAATCTTAAATGTTGCTCTTCTAGAGAACTCTTATTGTTTACTTTGATGTGAACAATCTTAAATGTTGCTCTTCTAGAGATCTCTTATTGCTTACTTTGAAGTGAACAATCTTAAATGTTGCTCTTCTAGAGATCTCTTTTGTTTACTTTGAAGTGAACAATCTTAAATGTTGCTCTTCTAGAGATCTCTTATTGTTTACTTTGATGTGAACAATCTTAAATGTTGCTCTTCTAGAGATCTCTTATTGTTTACTTTGATGTGAACAATCTTAAACATGTTCTTCTAGAGATCTCTTATTGTTTACTTTGATGTGAACAATCTTAAATGTTGCTCTTCTAGAGATCTCTTATTGTTTACTTTGAAGTGAACAATCTTAAATGTTGCTCTTCTAGAGATCTCTTATTGTTTACTTTGATGTGAACAATCTTAAACATGTTCTTCTAGAGATCTCTTATTGTTTACTTTGATGTGAACAATCTTAAACATGTTCTTCTAGAGATCTCTTATTGTTTACTTTGATGTGAACAATCTTAAACATGTTCTTCTAGAGATCTCTTATTGCTTACTTTGAAGTGAACAATCTTAAATGTTGCTCTTCTAGAGGTCTCATATTGTTTACCTTGAAGTGAACGATTTTAAATGTTGTTCTTCTAGAGATCTCATATTGTTTACTTTGAAGTGTTCAGCTATGAACAGTCATCTCATTGTTCACCTTAACGAGTCAATTTATAGATAATTGGCTTCCATTGTTATTTAAAATAATTCACTATCTTCCCTTCTATTTTCCATCGTTGCATTGTTCACCTTTGCAACGACACGTATTTACATATATGAATTAACTGGATACAGATTTGTGGATAAGATATTACTGGATAATCCAACCTTTAGACCCAAAAGACCTTCAACAGGACACACACACAAACAAAACAGATTACATATCCTTTGTGACGCAGAAAAGTGAACAATCAACAATGGCAGTCGGCCGAAAATGATAATACCGCTACGGGAAAACATAGCACGAATATTAACATATATGCCAGCTTGGATTTCATTTTATAAACAACTGCACTGATCGACACACAACTAAAGTGAGTGAAGAAGAAAAGGTGAACTGACGATGAAAATTAGCTCTTTTTTAAATATTAATTTACAGCGAAAAATCACACAAACAAAAGAAGTTGTTGATAATAATGCCCTTGGGGCATTATTAACTAAGGGAAGTGATTAAGAATTCACCAGATGAAGCGACCTGCTATCTGCAACTGTTTTCAATTAATATTTTACTTGGATTGCACAGTATCACATATTAGCCATAATTTGATTGGACAGTAAACCACACATGACATCAGTTCTGTTTATTTATAATCCATCATGTCTAAATTAATTCGAGGAAATATAATTTGTGAAACAGATGTGTTTACATGTGGACAGAAGCCCAAGTAAGGCAAATACATTCTACAAGAGTATCGAGTCTACAGGATAAACAGAGGGAGAATATTGTCTAACAAGGTGGCATTGCTTCAACATGAAAGAGCTCTTGTTGTAACCCAAATCTAATCGCGTATTTCATCAATACTGATTGTGGAGTTTGTTCTTTCTCGTGTCCATTAGATGAGAATAAGAAAGAAATCTTCCCCTTCAACATTTAAAGGAGTTTTGTGGGCGTAGGTGTGTCGTGGAATAAAACCCTGCCAAGAATATATAGAGCAACAACAACTTAAATGGTTGGGCCACCTGGTCAGAATGAATCCTCACTAATCACCATCAAGGGCGTTCTTCTCGAGAATGTATGGAAAAAGACCAAGAGGAAGACACAGAAGAAGATGGACGCAGTGACAAAGACATGTAACAACAATGGAAAATCACTAATTCAGACAGTTCGAGCAGCTCAAAAACGACAAATGATATAAACCACGACACCTTTCGGTATCAGTGAAAAGAGAAAAGAAGAAGAGAAGAAGTGCGTCGTGTTGGGTTTGCAGTAAAGATGTGATATTTGCGCATTTCGGCCCAAAACATCAAAATTTAACATCACGCTTTTGAGTGCCGGGTTGCCTTCCTTTTTGTTTCCTACTTACTTTCCCGACTAGATTGATTATTATGTTTCTAGGGCACCACGAAGAAGTGGAGTAGAATCTAGATAGCTCTGGTTCATGATCCGGTCGCAATCATTCAGCTGTGAGTTTCTAACAGATTTCAGTTCTGGAGCGGACATGCGCATCTGTCCCGGATGTGGGCTGTGACTAAAATCAAGTCTGGAGTTTTTTTCTTACTCTCACCCTCCATTTCTAAATCATATAATTCATCTCTCTCTCTCTCTCTCTCTCTCTCTCTCTCTCTCTCTCTCTCCTTTCAATTCTATTTTGAAGCGTACGCTCACTAGCATGCAAATATAATTAGAGTAAATGGAAGGAGATCAATATGAAACCCGCAATATTGCAAAACTATTTGTAGAAGAGGTTTATTTATAGTTTTGTTTCTTCATATCTTTATTAGTGAGAGAACAGGTTATTTTCTTGATAAATAAATGTAATTACATCTCTTGCTGCAGAATTAATAATGTTTCTGAAGAAAACAGTTGAATATTGTATTCTTCAATCTTTCATGTCTTCCTCATCTTCTTCTACATCTCTACTTCCACATGTCTTTTTCTAGTGTATTTTAACCTTCCCCTTTGTATTCTTCCCTGAAGATTAAAAAAATGGTCTATTGGTTCTATTGGTTATGGAAGGCCCCGGTATCACTGCAAGCGAATTAAAATCCATAATTGCTCAACCGTCCGTGCCAGTGGAATCATCCGAATTATAACTCATCTTCCAAACAGAGAAAGGTAACTGTAGTCCCCATCATAGCAGTCTCAGCACACGCCAAAAGACATACGGCGAAACCGCACAAAAAGTGAACACAGCCAACTGTTCCCTGTCATACGATATCATCATTCATCGTACACAATTGGAGTATCGAAACATAATCAAAATGGATGAGACACACAGCTCACGGTGTGCACAGAGCACTTAACTCAGTAGCTCCTGCAACAAGCCGGACTTGGAACATGAGGAAACTGCAAAATGGTCTGTTGTGTAATAGTTTCATTTGATTTTCATAGTCTGTGTCCTATAGGTCGTGCCTTTATCGCATTTTTTTGTGTCCACTGACATTTGTCTGATACTTTACCATAGTTGTAAGTTAGCAGTTTTTTATTCCCATTTCCATCTCTCTATTCTACACAAGCATACATTATTGCAAGTCTGTATCTTCGTGATTATCAGTTTTATTGTTTCATAGCTTTTGGACCTTCCACCAAAAAAGTTTCCACAGTCATATCAAATTTGGGATACACATCACAGATTAAATGAGACGAATAGATCCTGGGCTGAACGCTTGCATTCTACAGTGAGTGTTGTCACGAGTACATCACTTAACAAGATAATATTTTTGTCGATTATGTGCAGTGAACTGGACTACAAAGGAAAAGGGCAAGGGTTCGATCCCAACCGACGGCTTCCGGGTTCACCCAGCCTTAAATGGGTACCGGATTTTTTCTGGGAAAGTAAAGCGGCACGGGCATAATACCGACCACATTACCCCAAAAATCATGTGCTGAAGGTCTGACTAACACCATATTTCCCTATACGCCACTTGGCGTGACGGGGGGTACTTTACTTTTTTTTTTTAATGAATACCCTGACAACTAGGGTTCTTCTGGATGTTGCTCCTTGACCGGTATTATTTTGGAGTCGCACGCGTTAGTAGTCAACCGTCCGTGGTTCGAGAATCTTGAGACTTCATTTCAGTACAACATTAAAACATGGTTGACGAAATAAAGAAAGTCAATGAAAAAACAACTCCGTTTATAAATATAAATGGATGTGACCAATAAAGTGAACTTTAACAATCAACCCTTAGTTGATCAAAATGATAGAAAAAGTCAGTCACATGCTTGCCATTTCAAACTCACACATAAATAATTTCTCTTAAATTCGTCTTGCTATTAAACGTATAACCAATCTACCCACAACTGTAATTCCCATCTACTTGAACATGGTCGAATCGTTTATGCTAATAATATCATTAGTGCATTGGGACCAACTGTTCGGTGTTTATTCCAAATAACTTTCTTGGTGTTATACATCTCTTGTCTTCTCTCTAACTTTCTTGATGTTATACATCTCTTGTCTTCTCTCTAACTTTCTTGATTTTATACATCTCGTGTATTCTCTCTAACATTTTTGATGTTATATATCTCTTGCCTTCTCTCTAACTTTCTTGATGTTATACATCTCTTGTCTTCTCTCTAACTTTCTTGATGTTATACATCTCTTGTCTTCTCTCTAACTTTCTAAATGTTATCTATCTCTCTATCATATATCTGACGTAGTCAACAATCAGAAATGACGAAAATCATGCTTATTCGAGTTTATTAATCATTCTATTGGCACATGATGAATCAGTGTAATACTTAAAATTATAAATCAATATTCTTTATTTAGATTAACTCATAGGCTAACGCCGATATCTATTGAGTTATCTCTCTGCACCTATTGTCTGTGACATTAAAAAATTTTAACTTTTATCCACAACTTTTCTGGCAATACTTTTATTTTAGCTCTATGTCTTAACTTATTCAATGCTACTTCCAATCTGTTTTAGTATCAGCGAGGGACTGTTTCAGAGGAAGGTGATACACAGATGTGGAAGTTGGTCTTCCGAGCCAACATCCATTTGTCCAGGGCTACCACAAGGCTCACCATTGTCACCAGTTCTATTTAACGTGTACACAATAACGATCACGGAACAACAGCTGGATGGGAGGGGAAGAACTATGACTTTTGCTGATAATATTCTGGTATATCGACAGGGAAGAGACAGACAGGGAATCGCATCCACAATGCAAGTCGAGTTCGATCGCATTTCTTCCTGGTGTGGGATTTCAGGTGCCTTGGTTAATCTTAATAAAGTATCAGTTTCATGGTTCTCCCTTAACAATCATACCTTAATACTACCACACCGGTAGTACGAATGGGAGCTGATGAGGTGACCAGGGACAAGTTGATGACATACCTCGGAGTTAAGTTTGATCGCAGCCTGTGTTTTCAGGACCACGTCGACCATGTGATAACAAAATCCCGCAAAGGATTAGCCGCCTTGAAGGTCATGGCAGCTGCCAACATCGAGCAGAGACTACTTACTATTCTGTTCCAGGGATTAGTTCTCGCATCAATCGAGTATGCCCTGGCAATTCTTACTGTCAGTACGACTCAAATTGATAGGATGGAGAAAATACAAAATGAAGCCATGCACATTATCTTGTGATATACAAAGGACACTCCCTGTGTAGCAATGATATATCTTCTTGACTTTCCAACCATGGATGACAGAATTAAGAACTGGCGAGCACGAGCATACCTGAAGATTAGTACAGATAAAGAGCATCCATTGCACCACGTGCTCAACACAGGGAAAGGTGCCAATCTAAAAAAGGGCAAATCATGGGTGGGCCGAGCAGAAGATGTCATCAAACAGGTCTGTGAGCTTACCAATATCAGCGATGGTGAGGAGTGGATACCGGTGCCAAAGTCATTCAAGAGGACTTTCTCGTGTATTGTCACTCGACAGGAAAAGTAGGGAACAGAACCCGGTCGTGGTTAGTGCTGAGGTCAACGGTCTCATCTGCAATAACACCGATGGGAAAGATGCAGTCATCTATACAGACGGATCTGTGAGACGACACCAAAGAAGTGCATGGGCATTTACAGCACGCTCGGCAGGCAGAATAGTCAAGGAAAACAGTGGTGCATACGTCATGACCACGAGTAGCATGACAATGGAGGTGATGGCAGTGACCAATGCATTCCAATTGTTAGTCACAAGACTAAACCCACGCATGTATACTGAGTGATTCAATGAGCATGATTAAAAAAGTGGAGGCGGGCTCTGTACGCATGCAATGGGTAGAGTCGTTGCAGAAATCCAAAATACGTATGGTCACCTTTGTCTATGTCCCTGGACATGCGGGAGTACGGGGAAATGAAAGAGCGGACAGGTTGGCTAGCTGCGCTGTCGTTGAGGACGGGCAACCAATGGATCGGGCGGACATCATCAATGCTCTTCGAGATATGGGAAGAGCACAGGACTTCGACAAACACAGATCAACGTCACTTCTTCGGATGATGGAAATGAGAGTTAAGATGGACACAGCAAGAAATGAGAAACTTTGTGGCCGTGTAAGAAGACTTATCAACCAACATAGAACTGGAGTCGTCAGTAGCTGGAAACTGCGGGAATTGCTGAGGAGGTGATCTGAGCACATTGGACATGTTCGGAGTGCAATGATGATGACCCGCAAATAACTCAATAACTCAATACTTCCAATCTACTTACTTTTGCTCTCTGAAGCACAGCATTTCTGAATATAACTTGAACAACTTTTGAACTAAAATATGTTGATACTGACTGATTTATGTATATTGAACTGGTTCTCTATATCTATAATTCTAACTCTAAGTGTTCTCTAGCTCAGTGTTTCTGGATTTTGCTCAGCTATTCTCCCTGCTTCTAACTGCTAATTACTAGTGTGCATAAAGTTAAGTACCTCTGGCTCATTTGCATAAACTCTTGCCTAAGTCTCCTCGCGGTTATCTCGCAGCGTATAAATGACCTCAAAATTGAATTATATATGACTTTTTTGTCGAAATTGACAAAACAAGTTGATATCTTGTCACTTTGTTAACCTCTGAGTCTCAAAAACAAAGGCTACCTTGAACTCCGAGAGTGACATCTCTCTCATAAACTTATCATGCCTCCGAGTTTGTTTATCAACCTAATTTTTGGACAGGTGAGTCATGTTACCACTATCCCCACATATTTCCAATAACAGCTGGACAATTTTACATTAACCCAAAGCTGGCGATTGTTATTTTATGTTTGTGTTTATAAATGCTTGCAATTCGCTTACTGCTATAATATAAACAAAGAAAAAGACATCACCTCAGTGCAAAATAAAGATAAGTGGAACGATATTAAAACAGGTAAATGAATTTAAATATTTGGGAACTTTGTTAATCTCAGACGGAAGATGTACAAAAGAGGTGAGATGCAGAATGGCTCAGGCAAAAGCAGCTTTCCAAAAAATGAGGAAGATACTATGCAATCCATTTTTTACAATAGAAACAAGAAAAAGAGTTCTTAAATGTTATTTAGAGCCATCCTTAACATATGGATGTGAATCATGGACAATAGGACAACAGACAAGAAAATCACTTGAGTATGTAGAAATGTGGTTTTACAGAAGAATGTTGAGAATACCATGGACAGCTAAGAAGAGTAATGAAAACGTTCTGAAAGAGGCCAAAGCAATAAGAGAGCTAATTTCCAATATTAGGAAGAAACAATCATCATTTTTTGGCCATGTAATGAGAAGAGAACACCTGGAATATATTGTAACAACTGGAAAAAATGAGGGACGAAGAGATAGAGGGAAGCAAAGAGAAAAAATAACAGACAGCTTAAGAGAATGGCTTGGCAGAAGGTCAACAACAGAAATGATAAATAACTGTCGTGATCGAAAGTTGTTGAGAGACATAATCACCTACGCCAGCAGGCCCGGTACTTGATGATGATGATATTATAGATCTTGATGTAATACTTTGTTGTGATTAATTTGGTATATTTAGTCCAAACATAACTGTAATCCGGCTTGTTACATGTGCTACTGAGTTAAGGGCTCTGCGTACACAGTGAGCTGTGCGTTTCATCCGTTTTAGTCGTGTTTCAGTATTTAGATTGTTTACGATGAATGATGATATCGTATGACATGGAACAGACGGTTGTGTTCACTTTCTGTGCGATTTCGCCTTATGTCTTTTGGCGTACGCCGAGACTGCTCTGATGGGGACTACTGCTACCTTTCTTTGTTTGGTAGATGAGATAGTAATTCCGATGATTCCACTGGTACGGGCAGTTGAGCAATTATGGATTTTAATTTGTTTGCGGTGATACCGGGACCTTCCATAACCATAACATAACTGCTATAATCTACCGAGTTTGGGATACAACTTAGCTACCCGGCTCATTGTATTTATATCCCATTATGCGATCTACATATTATGTCATAATCTATATACCATTATATTTATACTATAATTTTATTTCATCCCCAAGTGAAATAAAAAAAAAAAAATATAATCTTATGGGGAATGGATCTCGACTAGAAGTCAACAGAAAAAACCTACTCGGTCATTTGATATCAGACCATTTTAAACTGACCATTACCCCTTACATCATCCTCTGTTGTCATATCTTCATAGATATATCCTATCTGTCTCTTACAAGCTCATAATCATCGTCCTTAAATGGACCACTATTTGGTGTTTTTTAACAGGATGTAGAATGGGGTTGTCGCATTACTGACGTTGTCACTGCGAATAAGGTGCTAAAAATAGTTCACAGATTCCCTGGAATCAAATGAGATGATGTATCTATAAGTTATAATTAATAAGATTGAACAATTAGCATTTCGAGTTGTAAACCACAAATATGCGTTATTTTCGCAATTGATTGTGCATGGATCCGAAACGTTCTCACACATAAGAATATTATTATGAATATTGAAAGGTTATTTCTATTTCAGCATGAACTTTACAAGTGTTCATTTTAGTAACAGAAAACGACATTTCTAAAAGGGTGAGCGAACGGATACTTTTGTGCTCTCAAAATAAGATAACGCAGATTAATTTCTTTCTCACCTTCTAATGGAGACGAAATAAAAACGTTGGCGACAACACCTCGTGGCGACTGCAAAGAACATGCGGCGTTTATTCTCTTGTCATATACTTTATATCTCCCCCCCCCCCCCAGGGGGTTTCCGCCCCGAGCAGACACGGGAAAGTGGATACATATAGAGTAGATATAGCTTATTTTAAAAATTATAATTATTTATTTTACTTTTCTGTTTGTTTGTATCCCATATACATAACTGCAATACATTATATCTGAGGGATTTTCATTGTATTGATGTCATGTATGTCGGAATTTTCTATGTGTAAAGATTTTTGGGACACCCTGAACATCAATATTTACTTTAGGTGTTTTCTGTTAATAGGAATACATTTCTGTTCCCTACGAGAATCGATCGTGTAAACTCACAGGAGTGTGCAGTGATAGGACTCTGGGTAATTATTTACACGTGAAAACCAAAAGAGACGATGAGCAAGAACATGCATGAAAACGTGGAGGAGAGGACGAGAGTTAGTTCATGAAAACGAGCGACGATGAGGGTGAATATCTTGAAGAAATTGTGGAGAGAATGTGTTAATTTAACAGTTTTTTTGTTTTTTTTTTTAAGCGAGGGGAGTTTGAGCTTATAAATATTAAGGACTATGAGGATGTGTTTGTGAAAATAGAGGTGGTGAGGATAGTTTGGGGAAATTAAGTGGATTTATGAGAAAGGTGTGATGAGGATGCGGTTTTTTTTTTTTATCAACAGACGATAATAATCAGTTCATAAAAACTGGGGTCAGTGAGGGTGAGTTTCTGAAAATAAAAATCAGTGAGTGTGAGTTTATGAAAGCAAGTCAGTGAGGGTGAGTTGATGGAAACAAAGTCACTGAGGGTAAATTCTTTAAAGCAATGTCAGTGAGAGTGAGAATATGAATACAACAGTCAATGAGGCTGAGTTTCTGAAGACAAGAGTCTCTGGTGGTTAGGTTTCGAAAGCAAGAAACAATGAGAGCGTTTTTATGAAAACAGGAGCAAGTGAGGCTGAGATTATGGAAACAAGGGCGATGAGGATGAATGTATGAAAATAAGGGCGATGATTATATCTTTTTTTGCGATGAGAAAAGTAACAAACACCACAAGAAGAGATAGAATACTAAATGAAACCATAAGAAAAATGGTAGGAATAAAACCCTAACAAGAATATACAGAACAACAACTTAAATGGTTGGGCCACCTCGTCAGAATGAATCCTCACCAATCACCATCAGGGGCGTTCTTCTTGAGAATGCGGGGAAAAAGACCAAGAGGATGTCCTAGAAGAAGATGGATAGATGCAGTGATAGAGACATGTAACAACAAAGGAAAATCACTAATTCAGACAGTTCGAGCAGCTCAAGAACAATAAATTATATAACCGCGATACCTTTTCGGTATCAGTGAGAAAGAGAAAAGAAAGAAGAAAGAAGATTATATCTTTTTTAAAAACAAATAGCAGTGTTAGGATGAGTTTATGAAAAGTGGGGGAGAATAAGCTTATGAAACTGGGACTCAGTGTTTTCTTAATTAAAAAAATTAATAGAATAAGGATAAGTTAATAAGAATAAGACATAATAACTGATTAATCATCATCATCATCACCAAGTGCTATACCGATTGGCGTAGGCGATCACGTCCTTCCACAATCTTTTATGCACCGTGCAGGGCATCAATTCTGTTGTTGACTGTTTGCCATGCCATGACACCAAGCTATCTAGTATTTTCTCTCTTTGTCGTTTTCGATCTCCTTTTCCCTGTATTTTGCCAGTTGTAACCAATTATTCCAACTTTCCTTTTCTCTGAATTGAATAAATGGAAGCACAAAAGCTATAAAGAAGAGACGGCTAAGAGAACATTAGACAAGGATGAGCTTATGGAAACGTGGCGGTGAAGAGAAGAAGTTTGATGAACAAGGACGATAAGGATACATTTATAAAAGAGATGAACTAGGGAGACACAATGATGAATTTATGAAACTAAGTAGGCTAGAATTAGGGAGCCGCGATAGCTCAGTGGTTAGTGAACTGGACTACAAAGGACAAGGGGTAGGGTTCGATCCAAACCGACGGCTTCCGGATTCACCCAGGCTTTAATGGGTACCGGATTTTTTTCTGGGAAAGTGAAGCGGCACGGGCGTAATACCGACCACATTACCCCAAAAATCATGTGCCGAAGGTCTGTAAAATTTATGGTCCCTAACACCATATTCCCTATACGCCACTTGGCGTGACAGGGGTACTTTACTTTTTTTTTTTTAAGAAGGCTAGAATTATAATTTTTGAAAATAATAAATAAGTGAAGATGATTTTATGTAAACACCAGATGGCGATGAGACAGTAAAGGTAAATTTGTATAACAAAAGAGGTGGAGGTACTTTAAAAGATGGAATTACTGTGCAAAATATGTCTCATTTATTGCAGGAAAGCAGAGTTTAATCACGAAGTAAGTAAAACTAAAGTACCCCCCCCCCACCCCAAGTGGCGTATAGGGAACATGGTGTTAGTGACCATAAATTTTACAGACCTTCAGCACATGATTTTTGTGGTAATGTGGGTATTACGCCCGTGCCGCTTTACTTTCCCAGAAAAAAAATCCGGTACCCATTTAAGGGTGGGTGAACACGGAAGCCGTCGGTTTGGATCGAACCCTACCCTCGTCCTTTGTAGTCCAGTTCATTAACCTCTGAGCTATCACGGCTGGTCAACAAACTAGTTAATACATAACATAGCGGACGGGGTATCTTGTAAAAAAAAAGAAAGAGACATAATCACCCAAGTCAGCTTGTAGTTCAATATAAACAGAAGAGCTAGAACTAAACGCACTTGACTTTCAACAACTTGACTTTCAACAACTTGACTTTCAAACAACTTGACTTTCAAACAACTTGACTTTCAACAACTTGACTTTCAAACAACTTGACTTTCAAACAACTTGACTTTCAAACAACTTGACTTTCAACAACTTGACTTTCAAACAACTTGACTTTCTAACAACTTGACTTTCAAACAACTTGACTAACAACTTGACTTTCAAACAACTTGACTTTCTAACAACTTGACTTTCAAACAACTTGACTTTCTAACAACTTGACTTTCTAACAACTTGACTTTCAAACGACCTGACTTTCAAACAACTTGACTTTCAAACTTGACTTTCTAACAACTTGACTTTCAAACAACTTGACTTTCTAACAACTTGACTTTCAAACAACTTGACTTTCTAACAACTTGACTTTCAAACAACTTGACTTTCAACAACTTGACTTTCAAACAACTTGACTTTCAACAACTTGACTTTGACTTTCAAACAACTTGACTTTCAAACAACTTGACTTTCCAACAACTTGACTTTCTAACAACTTGACTTTCTAACAACTTGACTTTCTAACAACTTGACTTTCAAACAACTTGACTTTCAAACAACTTGACTTTCAACAACTTGACTTTCAAACAACTTGACTTTCAAACAACTTGACTTTCAAACAACTTGACTTTCAAACAACTTGACTTTCAACAACTTGACTTTCAAACGAACTTTCAAACAACTTGACTTTCAAACAACTTGACTTTCAACAACTTGACTTTCAACAACTTGACTTTCAACAACTTGACTTTCAAACGACCTGACTTTCAACAACTTGACTTTCAAACAACTTGACTTTCAACAACTTGACTTTTGACTTTCAACACTTGACTTTCAACAACTTGACTTTCAAACAACTTGACTTTCAACAACTTGACTTTCAACAACTTGACTTTCAAACGACCTGACTTTCTAACAACTTGACTTTCAACAACTTGACTTTCAAACGAACTTTCTTGACTTTCAACAACTTGACTTTCAACAACTTGACTTTCAAACGAACTTTCTAACAACTTGACTTTCAAACAACTTGACTTTCAACAACTTGACTTTCAACAACTTGACTTTCAACAACTTGACTTTCAAACGACCTGACTTTCAACAACTTGACTTTCAAACGACCTGACTTTCAAACAACTTGACTTTCAAACAACCTGACTTTCAAACACTTGACTTTCAAACAACTTGACTTTCAAACAACTTGACTTTCAAACAACTTGACTTTCAACAACTTTTCAAACAACTTGACTTTCAACAACTTGACTTTCAAACAACTTGACTTTCAACAACTTGACTTTCAAACAACTTGACTTTCAACAACTTGACTTTCAAACAACTTGACTTTCAACAACTTGACTTTCAAATGACCTGACTTTCAAACAACTTGACTTTTGACTAACAACTTGACTTTCAAACAACCTGACTTTCAAACAACTTGACTTTCAAACAACCTGACTTTCAAACAACTTGACTTTCAACAACTTGAAACAACTCTCATTATGATATACTTACTTTTAGGAGTGAATAAACATTTGTCCCTGGAAGAATCAAAGGCTTGATCTCTGATTGTCTGGCTAATTCATTAAGACTGTTGATTGGTTTATCGTAAATTGTGACTGTAAGAACAGCAGCCATATTGGCAGTGTACGTCGACACGAATATTATAGTGAAGACCCACCATATTCCAAGAATTAGTCTTCCCGAGTTGGACTTTGGTTGAAGTTCTGAACCTGTTAAATAAATGGGATTGTGGTTGAAGTTCTGAACCTGTAAAATGAATGGGATTGTTGTTGAAATGCTGAACCTGTTAAATAAATGGAATTGTTGTTGAAATTCTGAACCTGTGAAAAAATGGGGTTGTGGTTGAAGTTCTGAACTTGTTAAATAAATGGGATTTTGGTTAAAGTTCTGAACTTGTTAAATAAATGGGATTTTGGTTGAAGTTCTGAACTTGTTAAATAAATGGGATTGTGGTTGAAGTCCTGAACCTGTTAAATAAATGGGATCGTGGTTGAAGTTCTGAACCTGTTATATAAATGGGATTTTGGTTGAAGTTCTGAACCTGTTAAATAAATGCGATTTTAGTTGAAGTTCTGAACCCGTTAAATAAATGTGATTTTGGTTGAAGTTCTTAGCCTGTTAAAGAAATAGGATTGTGGTTGAAGTTCTGGACCTGTTAAATAAATGGGATTTTGGTTGAAGTTCTGAACCTGTTAAATAAATGGGATTTTGGTTGAAGTTCTGAACCTGTTAATTTAGTTAGTTCTTGGTACATTTCTCGTGCTCTGTGTGTCTTGTTTTTTGTTTGTTACTGAGGAAATCTGTGTCTGATGCCAAAACGTCATCGTTGTTTATTGTTCTCAAGTTGTCATAATAGTTTGCCTCGCTCTCTATCAACGCTGTTGATTATGTGATATCTACAGTAGTGAAATTAGTCTTATGTTATCAAAAAAGTTGTGATATTAGTTTTGTGATATCTACAGTTGTGATATTAGTTTTATGATATCTACAGTTGTGATACTAGTTCGATGATATAGGCAACAATGATCTTAATTTGATGATATTTATAATAATGATCTTAGTTCGATGATTACAATAGTTACAAAAGTTTGTTAACAACTACAAAAGTCACACCAGCTCGATGGTGCCTATAACAATAACATTAATTTGATGATAACTACAACCATTACACTAATTTGATAATAACAACAATGACAATAATTTGATGATAACCACAACAATGACATTAATTTGATAACTACAACAATGACATTAATTTGATGATAACTAAAACAATGACATTAATTTGATAATAACAACAATGACATTAATTTGATGATAACCACAACAATAACATTACTTTGATGATAACCACAACAATGACATTAATTTGATGATAACCACAACAATGACATTAATTTGATGATAACCACAACAATAACATTAATTTGATGATAACCACAACAATAACATTAATTTGATTATAACCACAACAATGACATTAATTTGATGATAACCACAACAATGACATTAATTTGATGATAACCACAACAATTACATTAATTTGATAATAACCACAACAATGACATTAATTTATTTGTTTATAACCACAACAATGACATTAATTTGCTGATAACCATAACAATAATATTAATTTGATAATAACCACAACAATGACATTAATTTGATGATAACCACAATGACATTAATTTGATGATAACCACAACAATGACGGGAGCCGCGATAGCTCAGTGGTTATTAAACTGGACTACAAAAGACAAAGGGTAGGGTTCGATCTCAACCGACGGCTTCCGGGTTCATCCAGCCTTTAATGGGTATCCAATTTTTTCTGGAAAAGTGAAGCGGCACGGGCGTAATTGTGTCATTGTTGTGTCTTTTAACCACATCACCCCATAAATCATGTGCCGAAGGTCTGTAAAATTTATGGTCACTAACACCATATTCCCTATACGTCACTTGGCGTGACGGGGGTACTTTACTTTTTTTTTTTTACAACAATGACATTGATTTGATAACCACAACAATGACATTACTTTGAAGATAACCATAACAATGACATTCATTTGATGATAACCACAACAATGACATTATTGTGCTGATAACCACAACAATGACATTAATTTGATGATAACCACAACAATGACATTAATTTGCTGATAACCACAACAATGACATTAATTTGATGATAACCACAACAATGACATTAATTTGCTGATAACCACAACAATGACATTAATTTGATGATAACCACAACAATGACATTAATTTGCTGATAACCACAACAATGACATTAATTTGATGATAACCACAACAATGACATTAATTTGATGATAACCACAACAATGACACTAATTTGATAATAACCACAACAAAAACATTAATTTGATGATAACCACAACAATGACATTAATTTGATGATAACCACAACAATGACATTAATTTTCTGATAACCACAACAATGACATTAATTTGATGATAACCACAACAATGACACTAATTTGATAATAACCACAACAAAAACATTAATTTTATGATAACCACAACAATGACATTAATTTTCTGATAACCACAACAATGACACTAATTTGATGATAACCACAACAAAAACATTAATTTGATGATAACCACAACAATGACACTAATTTGATGATAACCACAACAAAAACATTAATTTGATGATAACCACAATAATGATATTATTTTGATGATAGCTAGTCCTGACACCTTACCCTGATTAAGTGTTGAGCCCAGTATCGCCCAGAAACACGCAAAGAGCGTCTTCTTCTCCTGGTGTCGCCTGTCTGGCCTGGTCGGGGCGAAGCGTTGAGCGCAGTACAGAATCAGTGAGACAATTAAAATTGCTGATATCAAACATGCCCACACTGCGGGCTGATGGGACATAAACAATAGAATAGACAACTGTTGATTTTAATTGTCAAGATTGTTGTTAAGAGAAAATTGATTACGTAGGTATCATAACATATATACTGTTAGAACCGAAGTTTTATTTCTAGAAATCTCTATTAAAGAGTGTATCTGCATTATTGGTGCATTATAATAAAAAAAAAGTAAAGTACCCCCGTCACGCCAAGTGGCGTATAGGGAATATGGTGTTAGTGACCATAAATTTTACAGACCTTCGGCACATGATTTTTGAGGTAATGTGATCGGTATTACGCCCGTGCCGCTTTAATTTCCCAGAAAAAAAATTCCGGTACCCATTAAAGGCTGGGTGAACCCGGAAGCCGTCGGTTGGGATCGAACCCTTCCTCTTGTCCATTGTAGTCCATTTCACTAACCACTGAGCTATTGCGGCTCCCTCATTATATTAGTTTGCTGGTAACTGTCTATCTCTTGTTTTTTTTTTTTACTCTTTTAACCAACGCGCTGCATTAGCCTTGTAGTATACATTCATTCTTGTTCTACATTACTTACAATATAGTTGTGTATAATTTAACTGTCTGTACCAATAATATGGTAGATATAAATAAAGTAAAGACAGAAAGTACATACAAATAAATACAGACAGTAGATAAATATTCGGGTGTCATGGCGGCTATGTGTAGTCGTTTTTGTAATTCGGCTCTTGCCGACATATCTAAATGATTTACGCGGCAGTCTATTTGAGAAAGTAGTCTATGTGTTGCTGTGAACTTTACCGATAGTTAAGTGGAATATGATTTATTCTTCTTTGTGTCGTGTGTTCGTGGTTCGATAGGCAAGCACATGGTTCGACAACAATGGCGGCGGTAGTCGGGTGTGTTCAACCCGGATGTGAAAAGTCTGTGATGGTGGATGGGGCGGATGAATCAGAAATAATCAACGGCCTAGAAAGCGAAAACAGCAAAGTCTGTGGTACACATGAGGCATATTCAGAACACGAAAGACGAATATGGCAGACCACCGTGAAAGAGATTGGAGCCTCACCATGTAACACTCCAGAGAAATCCATGTAAAGAAATCAGCAGGGCTGAAACTAAGAATAGCAAAATGTTATATCTTCTCAATATTCTTGTATGGTGCAGAAACATGGACATTAGACAGGAAAACAGAACAGAAAATTGAAGCCTTTGAAATGTGGATTTATAGAAGAAAAGGTAGAATTGGATGGAAAGAAAAGAAAACAAACGATGAAGTTTTAAAACAACTGAAAATAAAAAAGAGAACTAATAAATACAATTAAGACAAGACAAATGAAATTTTTGGGGCACGTTAAAAAACACACCAGCCTACTAAAAGTAATATTGGAAGGGAAAATACAAGGTAAAAGAGGCAGAGGCAGACCAAGACTAACATCGACGAGTAACATCAAAAGATGGACAAGTCAAACTTTGACAGCCTGCACCATCAAAGCATAAAATATAGTAGAATGGCGATCCATGGTAGCTAACCTTCGTTGCGGGGAAGGCACTCGATGATGATGATGAGATAAATATAAAGACACACATTAAATAAATATAAAGACAGACAGTGGATTAATATAAAGACAGATTGTAGATAAATATACAGACAAATTGTAGATAAATATAAAAACAGATTGTAGATAAAGAGAGGTTGTAGATAAATATAAAGACAGACAGTAGATAAATATAAAGACAAACAGTATATACATATAAAAATATAAAGACAGACAGTAGAAAAATATAGTCATACATTAGATAAATATAAATTCTTACAGTAGTCAGGTAAAACAACATAGATACATTCATGTATACTTGATCTGTACAAATGTTTCGCTACAGAATTTAACCAATATAAATTTAGGATGACTAGTTATATTACAGTTAGTAATACAACTGCAGAACGAACGTACATTCCATGAATACCTACATAACGGAACTAAAAGCAATACTTTTAGCACCATTTATCTTTCAAATCAACAATTATCATCATCATTGAGTGTCGTCTCCGCAACGAGGTTGACTACCACGGAGTGCCATTCCACTCAGTCTCTAGCTTAGATGGTGCAGATTGTCATAGGTTGACTTGTCAATCTTTTGATGGTACTCGCCCATGTTAGTCTTGGTCTGTCTCTGCCTCTTTTACCTTGTATTTTCCCTTCCAATATTACTTTGATTAGGTCGTTGTGTCTTTGAACATACCCTGAAAATTTCATTTATCTTTTCTGAATTGTATTTAGTAGTTCTCTTTTCATTTTTAGTTGTTTTAAAACGTCATCGTTTGTTTTATTTTCTTTCCATCCAATTCTACCTATTCTTCTATAAATAATATTAACAATATTTGATTATATAATGGCTGTGAGATCTGATAGAGATGTCAATAATGTTACAAGGTCCGAAGGGATTGAATTATTAAGTTATTTGTGGGTCATCTTCATTACACTCCGATCATGTCCATAGGTGCTTAGATCCCATCCTCAGCAATTCCAACATTGTCCATCGACTGTCACCTCCAGTTCTGTACTGGTTGATCTTCTTTATTTTCTCTTCTCACTGATACCTAAAAGATGTCGTGGTTTATATCATTTGCCGTTCTTGAGCTGCTCGAATTGTCTGAATTAGTGATTTTCCTTTGTTGTTACATGTCTCTGTCACTGCATCTATCCATCTTCTTCTTTTCTCTTTCACTGATACCTAAAAGGTGTCGTGGTTTATATCATTTGCCGTTCTTGAGCTGCTCGAATTGTCTGAATTAGTGATTTTCCTTTGTTGTTACATGTCTCTGTCACTGCATCTATCCATCTTCTTCTGGGTCTTCCTCTTGGTCTTTTTCCATGCATTCTCGAGAAGAACGCCCTTGATGGTGATTGGTGAGGATTCATTCTGACCAGGTGGCCAAACCATTTAAGTTGTTGTTGTTCTATATATTCTTTGCAGGGTTTTGTTCCTACCATTTTTCTTATGGTTTCATATGGTATTCTATCTCTTCTTGTGTTGTTTGTTACTTTTCTCAAGCATCGCATCTCACATGTATTTATCTTTCTTAATTGTGATTTAGAAAGGGTCCACGTTTGACTTTCATAGCACAAATTTGGAATAAAAATGCTATTTATCATTTGTTGTTTAGCTGGCATAGAAATGTTTGGATGTCTTAGCAATGGTGAAAGCTGGTATGTGACAGCATTTGCATTTTGTATTCTCATGTCAATTTCTCTGTCTAGTTTTCCATCTTCTGTGAACATTGTGCCCAAATACTTGAATTCCTCTACTTGTTTTATTTCTTTATCTTTCATCTTAATGTTTAATGGGTGTCTTAATTTACTTATTCTCATAGCCTCTGTTTTTGCTGTGTAAATTTTCATACTGTAGATTGTGCAACTTTTATCTAGAGATGTTATATGTTGTTGTAGCAGGTTTTCGTCCTCATATATTAGGCATTGGTCATCTGCGAAGAGTAGCTCGTTGATGTTGGAACTTTCTACCTCTATATTATTATTTGATTTTTCCTTATTGTTGGTTGTTTCCTGATTTATTTTGTCCATATATATGATGAAGAGGAGTGGTGAGAGGACGCATCCTTGTCTTACACCTGTTGTAACCTGAAACCATTCTGACAGACCTTCCGATGTTCTAACGGCACTTTGACTGTTTTTATATAGTGCCATTATATTATCTAGTAGTTGTCCTGCTACCCCGTAGGTATCTAAAGTCAGCCAAAGTCTGTTCCTGTCCACACGATCAAACGCTTTTTCCTGATCTATAAATACTATATTTAGGTTTCTGTCAATTCTATTGTTTTTTCACATAGTTGTCTCAATGTAAATATCGCATCTGTACAGCTTTTGCCTTTTCTGAATCCGAACTGATTATTGCTTAAATAAGGTTCAATTATGTATCTTACTCTCATTGGTTGATAAGTATCCTTATATATGCACTAAGTTTCTCAGGTATTTTTACCTCCTACTGTATGCAGTAAACAGTACAACCTGTGGCTGCTCTGCTGCCTTGCAGGTAAGCTCGGGAGAGTAAAAGGCTAAGGGAGGGTACCCTGAAGTAAAACAACCCCACTGCCTTGTGGGTGAGACATTTTAGTCAAAGGATAGCGGAGCCAACCGTAAACAAACCGACGGAAGGCAACAGAAAACCACCGTCGTATTTTCTTTGTACAATCATGAATCGCTCAAGTTGAACAATATTAAAACAGGTAAATGAATTTAAATATTTGGGAACTGTGTTAACCTCAGACGGAAGATGTACAAAAGGGGTGAGATGCAGAATGGCGCAGGCAAAAGCAGCTTTCCACAAAAAAAAATGAGGAAGATACTATGCAATCCATTTTTTGACCATATAAACAAAAAAGAGAGTTCTTAAATGTTATGTAGAGCCAGTCTTAACATATGGATGCGAATCATGGACAATAGGACAACAGACAAGAAAATTACTGGAGTCTGTAGAAATGTGGTTTTACAGAAGAATGTTGAGAGTACCATGGACAGCTAAGAAGAGTAATGAAGATGTTCTGAGAGAGGTCAACGCAAAAAGAGAGCTAATTTCCAATATTAGGAAGAAACAATCATCATTTTTTAGCCATGTAATGAGAAGAGAACAACTGGAGTATATTGTAACAACTGGAAAAATTGAGGGACGAAGAGATAGTGGGAAGCATAGAAAAAATAACAGACAGCTTAAGAGAATGGCTTGGCAGA
>JAVIAB010000073.1:50116802-50176802 GCA_032433765.1 Megaustenia siamemsis
CTCTCTCTCTCTATCTCTCTCTCTCTCTTTAAATATCTTATCGACTTAATATAGGAGAAATGAAAAAAAAAATATATATGTATATATATATATATATATATATATATATATATATATATATATATAGAGAGAGAGAGAGAGAGAGAGAGGAGAGAGGAGAGAGAGAGACAGATTGAGAAAAAAAAAACTGTATGGTTAAAGTTTCAGGTTCGGCGCAATAGGCCTTCAGCAGGAACAAATATACTGTTCAAACGTGCAAATATGCATTTAAAACTAAACATAAATTATAAATAAAAAATAAATAATAAATAAAAAATTAATAAATAAGTGAATAATAATAAAAAAAATAATCATAATAAATAAAAAAATAATTTTTACAAAATAAAAAAATTTAATTAAATTAAAAATGTAATCAATAAAACAATAAATTATTATTATCTATTAACTTCATTGAGATTAGCATCGTCATCCATTTACGTAGGGAGGTCAAAAAGTAATGCACACCAATTTTTTTCTCGGCTAATAATAAAGATAGAAATATGAAATTTTGCACACTTGGAATATGACATGTTCCAATTATGTGCACCAAATTGCACAGCATTCTGATAAATATTACGCAATCTATGAACCGTTAAAATGGAGCTTGTCAACAATGTCCGTTACAAACAGCGAATTGTCATAGAATTTCTGTTTGCGGAGAAAGAAACTGTGGCAAACATTCATAAACGACTGTGTGCAGTGTACAAATGTTCTGCAGTCGATAGGAGCACAGTTAGTCGCTGGGTTCAGAGAATTAAAGCTGCAAAAAGTGTACGAGTGGAGCTGCATGATTTACCGCGTTCTGGACGTGTTGCCTCGGCTACCAGCACAGACATGTTAAACCGGGCTGATGCCATTATTCGTAAGGATAGGCGTATCACTAGTCAGCAATTGGCATTACAGCTTACAGTCAGCAAGGAAAGTGCAATCACAATTTTAAAAACTCTCGGATATTCAAAGATTTGCGCTCGACGGGTTCCTCGGTGCCTAACAAATGATCACAGAGTTCAAAGGAAAACATTATGTTCTGAATTGTTGGAGCGTTTCGGTGTTGAAGGAGAAATGTTTTTGTCAAAAATTGTTACCGGTGACGAAACGTGGGCACATTATTATGAGCCTGAAACAAAAATGCAGTCAATGGAATGGCATCATCCGCAGTCACCAAAAAGAAAAAATTCAAAACATCTCCATCAGCCGGAAAGGTGATGATCACTGTCTTCTGGGTCATTGATGGTGTGATTCTTGTTGATGTAATGACAAGAGGTGAGACAATCAACTCGACAGCTTACATCAATACACTGACAAAACTCAAAAATCGGTTCCACAGAGTTCGGCATAATAAGCCATCTGCAGATGTGTTGCTTCAACATGACAATGCACGCCCTCACACAAGTCTGGTAACACGGGAAGCAATCAACAAATTTGTTTGGACTGTACTGCCCCATCCTCCTTACAGCCCTGATCTGGCTCCCTCAGATTTCCATCTGTTTGGACCACTCAAAAAATTCCTGCGTGGGAAACACTTTGACAATGATGAGGATGTGATCCGTGCAGTTAAAAAATAGCTACGCGAGCAGGACAAAACTTGGTACAAACGAGGCATTCATGACCTAGTTTCGCGTTGGCGTAAGGCAATACGCTTGGACGGAGATTATGTTGACAAATAGGTAGTGTCAAGGGGATGTTCAGCTACAATCTGTGAAAATTTCACACATTTTGCCCGAATAGTTTCCGAGAAAAAAAGTGGTGTGCATTACTTTTTGACCTCCCTTCAGTATGTGCATTTCTTTGTTTTGACCGGACTTAATTAAGCCTTATTATCATTTTGTAATAATTTGTGAAAAAAGTGATCACATCCATCAAAATATATCATGAATCCTAGAGAAACTTACCCCTCTCATGACCATTCCGACGACCCCTGTCCACGTTGCACTGTCATTTGGAACACCCCAGGCTTTGTCTGGTGGTTCCACAATTTCATATCTGTAAAATCAATAACAGTGTCACAGTGTCATCACTCGCTACCTCATTACCAAAGATGACATCATCCTTCATCATATATCAGTAAAACATCTACTCATGGGTATCTCGGTATCCCGGTTGGAAAACCTTCTGACTGGCCTACCGACGTTCTGACAACCCGTGTTAGATTCCCGCTGGAAGCAGTGTGAATTGTACTCGTGGTTAGAAAAAAAATATATCTCCGCGGTCAACCCAGCCGTTGGTAGAAATGGGTACCAGGGTAGTACCCTGGGAAGGTGAGGAATGCCGCCTCGTATCGTGAGTTTCCATGCTTGAAGCGACACTACCCAGAGGTCTCCGAACATTACTGGATAGGCGGCCGAGCACATATGGCTGACAACTACCATGCTAAGGCGCAATTTCAAGTCTTGTACTTTACTTTACTTTACTTTACTTTACTTTACTTTACTTTACTTTACTTTACTTTACTTTACCTCACTTCACTTTACTTTATTTTACTTTACTTTATTTTATCATACTCATTTAACTCATCATCTTCTATCTCATTACACGTAATGATATACATTTTTGTGTCGCTGTAGACCATGTAGCTGAAGAGAAATGTTGGAATACTTGGTTACAACTGGCAAAATATAAGGAAAGAGAGATCGTGGACGACAAACAGAGAAAATACTGGATAACATGGTTTCATGGCATGGAAAACAGCCTACAACAGAACTGATACGATGCACTGTAGATAGATGATTGTGGAAGGACATGATCGCCTACGCCAACCGGTATTCTCACATGATAATGATGATGATGTATACAATGTCATCACATATCTCACTATTAACAAAGACGTATTTTTTTTAAATCTTGTAACTAACAACGTCATCATCTTCTATCTCCTTATCAACAAAGACATAATTCCTTAGTTCATTACAAACACGGACACCACCATCTGTCTCATTATCAGAAATGTCATTCTCTTATTTCATTACTGGCAATGACATAATTTCTCTCTCTCCATCTACCATAATAGAGTTCATCATCTCATTGTCAGCATTGACATCACATACTCTCTCATTACCGATACTGCCTCTGCTCATTACTTTCACTACTAATAATATCAGCACTTTTAAATTTCAATATTAATAGCATCATTATTCATTATCAGCAATATAATCACTTCTTATCTCATTACCAACAATACTATAATTTCATTTTCTATTACAGTAATGACTAAAATAATTATAAAAATGTCATTACCCATTATCTTTTTTTAAACTAACAGTGTCATCACATAATACCGCAGCACAAAATCAAGCTATTAAACAATAAACATCTATAGCAACAATCCAACAGTATACCAACAATTTCATGACGATTAATTGCATTCCAACATTTCAAAAATATTTTAAAAAATAAATTGATTCATAACTTTGTTGCTGACAATGTAGCAGGGAGTGGGTGTTCGAGGGGATAGGGCGGGTGGTTTCTCTACCCATGGGCGTTGATCAGATTCTTGGTAGTCAACTTTCTTTTCTGTGGAGCTGAAATATAACCTGTATATTTATTATTATTATATATAACAGTCGAAAGTACTGGTCATGTGACCTTTATTCCCAGTCAATGTAAACTCTCTCCATCCCCCCCCCCCACCTTTTCCAATCAGCAAACTACAGATTTATAATAAAGTTATACATGAATTAGTGGAAAGGAGAACAGAGGAAAATCAAGAGAAAAATATTGTACAGCTGATCCAATTCGCGTAATAAAAGAATACCGACTGAAATTATAACACGCATAAAGGACTGATACATGTGGTGCAAGGTGGTGGGTGAATCCAGAATATAAAAGGATAAATCGTTTTTGCTAAAGAGTAAAACCTTGATCCGATAGTTCATCAACATCACCATCATCAAGTATCAGGCCTGCTGGCGTAGGTGATCATGTCTCTCCACAACTTTCGATCTTGACAGTTATTTATCATTTCTGTTGTTGACCTTCTGCCAAGCCATTCTCTTAAGCTGTCTGGTTTTTTTTTTCTCTTTGCTTCCCTCTATCTCTTCGTCCTTAAATTTTTCAAGTTGTTACAATATATTCCAGTTGTTCGCTTCTCATTACATGGCCAAAAAATGATGATTTTTCTTCCTAATATTGAAAATTAGCTCTCTTTTTGCTTTGACCTCTTTCAGAACATTTTCATTACTCTTCTAAACAGTCCATGGTATTCTCAACATTCTTCTGTAAAACCACATTTCTATAGACTCCAGTGATTTTCTTGTCTGTTGGGATCCGATAGTTACATTAATCAAAATGAGTGTTGTAACAAGACGACATACTTTTACATATTTTAATACCGATGAGTTTAACTTACGTGAAGTTCAGTCTGTTTGCTAATTCCTGTAGCAGGTCAATGCAGAATCCTTCATAATGTGTCTTGTTCTCTGATCGCTTTTTCATTACAAATGGTGGAGCCTATGAATAGACCAAATAAATTATTTTATTATTAATGTATTTGTGTATGTCGAATAATGCTACTATATGATTATACAATTAAGTCCATCTACTGATTTTTCTGACATACATTATATGTTAAGGTAGTACTTTTATGATTGAATTCTGCATTCCTGCATTAAAAGAGCCATAATTTGAACAGTAAAGTAAAAGTAAAGTGCCCCTGTCACGCCAAGTGGCGTATAGGAAATATGGTGTTGGTGATCATAAATTTTACAGACCTTCTGCACATGATTTTTGGGGTAATGTGGTTAGTATTACGCCCGTGCCGCTTTTCTTTCCCATAAGAAAATCCGGTACCCATCAAAGGCTGGTTGAACCCGAAAGCCGTCGGTTGGGATCGAACCCTACCTCTTGTCCTTTGTAGTCCAGTTCACTAACCACTGAGCTATCGCGGCTCCAATTTGAACAGTGGTTTCCATTTATTCAGGTAAGATGACTTTCTTCATTCTACAATCTCACATGTATCGTCTCTGCAGATCAATTCGCAAAAGCTGGTGGGAGTCTTCAACAGTTCAACTAACCCCACAGCCTTAAAGAAATAAAGACCGTCGTGTAACAAGCCAGGGAAGCAGAATATAGAGATATATATGGAAAATATGCAACAAATCTATGTCAATAAAAATGATAAAGAGAGTTCATCGGTGCTATATAGAACCAATTCTGACCTACGGAAGCGAATCATGGACAGTAGACAAACAAAAGACGATTAGAGGCCACAGAGATGGGATTTCTCAGAAGAATGTTGAAAGTTCCCTGGACAGCTAAGAAGACCAATGAAGAAGTTCTCAAAAAGGCCATCACAAAAAGGGAGCTCTTAAAAAACATCAGAAAGAAGCAATCAACATTTTTCCGGCACATCATGAGAAGAGGAAAATTGGAATACTTGGTTCTATCTATCTATTGACCTTTCGAGCCGTAACCGGCCCATAGGGCGTAGACCAAGATACACCTTCTCCTATATGAATTTTTGTTCTAGCAGTTTTCTTTTAAAGATATTTTATCAAATCTCGCCATCTGTCTCTGTTCTGTGCAAGCAGTTCTATCTCATTGAGGAGCCGATTCCTGCTGCTCTTGCCTCTCTCATCAATGTTCTTCTCAGTGTCTCCCTGGGTCTTCCTCTTTTTCTTTGGCAACTGGCAAAATAAAAGGAAAGAGATATCGCGGACGACAAAGAGAGAAAATACTGGATAGCTTGGTGTCATGTCATGGAAAACAGTCAACAACAGAACTGATACGATGCACTGTAGATAGAAGATTGCGGAGGGACATGATCACCTACGCCAACCGGTATGGCACATGATGATGATGATGATGATGATATGGAAAATATAAGCCAGAACACTACAGCTTGAACAAACTCAGCAGACATGAGCAGATCAAGATAATCATACTCTGAACAGGTCACTATGGGCTTAGGGCACACCTGCACAAGACAGGACTTAGTGATTTGCAACTTTTGAATATGGAGCATCCAGACAGACTCCAGAGCATATACTACAGGACGTCATCATTGTAATCACTACCAGGATACAAACATGGCTCACAGAAACAACTCTGCGTGTGACAACTTATGGGGAACCGGTAAAGACCTCTAACTCATTGTAATCACTACCAGGATACAAACATAGCTCACAGAAACAACTCTGCGTGTGACAACTTATGGGGAACCGGTAAAGACCTCTAACTCATTGTAATCACTACCAGGATACAAACATGGCTGACAGAAACATCTCTGCGTGTGACAACTTATGGGGAACCGGTAAAGACCTCTAACTCATTGTAATCACTACCAGGATACAAACATGGCTGACAGAAACATCTCTGCGTGTGACAACTTATGGGGAACCGGTAAAGACCTCTAACTCATTGTAATCACTACCAGGATACAAACATGGCTCACAGAAACATCTCTGCGTGTGACAACTTATGGGGAACCGGTAAAGACCTCTAACTCATTGTAATCACTACCAGGATACAAACATGGCTCACAGAAACATCTCTGCGTGTGACAACTTATGGGGAACCGGTAAAGACCTCTAACTCATTGTAATCACTACCAGGATACAAACATAGCTCACAGAAACATCTCTGCGTGTGACAACTTATGGGGAACCGGTAAAGACCTCTAACTCATTGTAATCACTACCAGAATACAAACATAGCTCACAGAAACATCTCTGCGTGTGACAACTTATGGGGAACCGGTAAAGACCTCTAACTCATTGTAATCACTACCAGGATACAAACATAGCTCACAGAAACATCTCTGCGTGTGACAACTTATGGGGAACCGGTAAAGACCTCTAACTCATTGTAATCACTACCAGGATACAAACATAGCTCACAGAAACATCTCTGCGTGTGACAACTTATGGGGAACCGGTAAAGACCTCTAACTCACCATCTTGTTCGTGATCCATGCCGGTATAAATATCTAAAGCATCATCCTCATCAAGTACTGGGCCTGCTGGCGTAGGTGATCATGTCTCTCCACAACTTTCGATTACGACAGTTATTTATCACTTCTGTTGTTGACCTTCTGCACGCCATTACCTTAAGCTGTCTGGTATCTTTTCTCTTTGCTTCCCTCTATCTCTTCGTCCCTCAATTTTCCCAGTTGTTACAATATATTCCAGCTGTTTTCTTCTCATTCTTCTTCTTCTTCTTTTCTCTTTCACTGATACCTAAAAGGTGTCGTGGTTTATATCATTTGTCGTTCTTGTGCTGCTCGAATTGTCTGAATTAGTGATTTTCCTTTGTTGTTACATGTCTCTGTCACTGCATCTATCCATCTTCTTCTGGGTCTTCCTCTTGGTCTTTTTCCATGCATTCTCGAGAAGAACGCCCTTGATGGTGATTGGTGAGGATTCATTCTGACCAGGTGGCCAAACCATTTAAGTTGTTGTTGTTCTATATATTCTTGGCAGGGTTTTGTTCCTACCATTTTTCTTATGGTTTCATTTGGTATTCTATCTCTTCTTGTGTTGTTTGTTACTTTTCTCAAGCATCGCATCTCACATGTATCTTCTCATTACATGGCCAAAAAATGATGACTGTTTCTTCCTAAAAAAAAAAGTAAAGTTCCCCCGTCACGCCAAGTGGCGTATAGGGAAATATGGTGTTAGTGACCCTATATTTTACAGACCTTCAGCACATGATTTTTTGAGGTAATTTGGTCGGTATTACGCCCGTGCTGCTTTACTTTCCCAGAAATAAAAATCCGGTACCCATTTAAGGCTGAGTGAACCCGGAAGCCGGTTCGATTGGGATCGAACCCGACCCCTTGTCCTTTGTAGTCCAGTTCACTAACCACTGAGCTATCGCGGCTCTCTATTGTTTCTTCCTAATATTGGAAACTAGCTCTCTCTTTGCTCTGGCCTCTTTCAGAATGTTTTCATTACTCTTCTTAGCTGCCCATGGTATTCTCAATATTCTTCTGCAAAACCACATTTGTACAGCTTCCAGTGATTCTAAAGCATAGCAAGAGTAATACCTGATCGCTGTAGAAAAAGTGTATTGTACCATCAATCCATCATAACTATCTTGTGTTTACGTAAATCATCTTCTTTGAATAATATCTTCACGAATTATAATTGTATCCTTTTTGTTTAATAAACTCATCCTTATGCGTGCCTATCTCTTTTCTTTCAAAAATTATGTTCTCAAGATCAAGTGACAGCACGTCTAACATTCTGGTTTATTTACTGAAATGTTGCCACATGCTTGTTAACGTCGAGATTCTGCTGCTTAAACATATAATTCTGACTGTTTCACTGCTTGAAATCGCTGTCCATGCAGCTAAACAGAACATGCGAAAAGGTTGACCTTGTCAACGGAATTTGTCAACGCACTTTGGTCAATACTGTGTCATGATGTGCGACGGATATGGGAAATTCTCGACTGTAATGAAACTGATTCCATGGATAGAATAGAATAGATCGTTTAATCTTTACAAAGCACGATGAAGTAATCACTACCAGATGATGTTTTGTCTAGCAGCCTCTTGTTGATTGTGCCAATATTGTATTCCAATCCGGCAAAATGTTGAATAGGGCGATTTTAAGTAGTAAACAATCATATAATTTATCTTGAGTCTTTTATCTTTTGACTCTGCATTTCTTATTCGAATGTTGCTGTACAGGTTCATACACCATATGCTTCGAGTGTATAGTCATAATTTCTTAGTGTTTCTTTTTTAAATATGAAAATGAAGATGCCTCCCAGGGATGCTTTACAGGCATCATAATATTGCGTGCGACAAATTTAAGATTGGCACCCCAGCCAGCGTCACTACACCCTTGCAGATAAGGCAGACTAAAATGTTGTACAAAACTATCTTAGCATAAAAGATGCTGAATTGAAGAGAAGAATATCGTCTGCACGAACCATCTTTGAAGAAAATTTGCATAGTGAAAATTAAAGCCTCAAATAGACAAGCCAGAATGCCAACGTTGATAAGTAATATCTCTTTAGTATCATCATCATCATCATCATTGAGTGCCGTCTCCGCAACGAAGGTTGGCTACCATGGAGTGCCATTTTGCTCTATCTCTTGCTTTGATGGTGCAGGTTGTCATCGGTTGATTTGTCCATCTTTTGATGTTACTCGTCCATGTTAATCTTGGTCTGCCTCTGCCTCTTTTACCTTGTATTTTCCCCTCCAGGATTACTTTCAGTAGGCTGTTGTGTCTTTTAACATGGCCTAAGAATCGCATTTGTCTTGTTCTAATTGTGTTCAGAAGTTCTCTTTTCATTTTTAGTTGTTTTAAGACTTCATCGTTTGTTTTCTTTTCCTTCCATCCAACTCTACCTATTCTTCTATATATCCACATTTCAAAGGCTTCAATTCTCTGTTCTGTTTTCTTGTCTAATGTCCATGTTTCAGCACCATATAGGAATATTGAGAAGATGTAACATTTTGCTATTCTTAGTTTTAGCTCTGGTGTTATTTGTTTTGATGTTAGTATGTCCTTCATGACATTAAAATTACTTTTTGCCATTCCTATTCTTTTGTTTATTTCAGTTGTACATTTTCCATCACTGGTTATAGTATGTCCAAGGTAGTTATAGTTCTGAACTGTCTCAAGGTCTATTCCTTCAATTTTGATATCCACTTGTGTGTTTTGAGTATTTTCTTTGTTTATGATCATAGTTTTAGTCTTTTTGATATTCATATCTAGTCCATATTTTTTGCTTGTCGTGTTTATTTCATTAAGTAATTGTTGTAGGTCTTTAGGATTTTCTGCTAGTAGTACAGTATCGTCAGCATATCTTAGGTTATTGATTATCTTTCCATTAATTTGTAGGCCTGGCATCTCTATGATGTTTTTTAATTTTTTTAATCAAAGATTAACTCTTTGTTATATTTTATTATTGCTGTTTGCTCCCAGTATAGATTGCATATTAATTGTATATCCATGTCATCTAGATGTATCTCTTTTAGGCATTCTATAAGTTGTTTGTGGTGTACTCTATCAAAAGCTTTGGTGTAGTCTATGAAGCAGGCATATATTGGTTTGTTAACTTCTGTGTATTTTTCGATTAATGTTCTCATGCAGAATATGGCTTCTTTTGTCCCGCTATTTTTCCTAAATCCAAATTGCTGCTCATCTAATTCAGTATTGATTTTATTCTGAATCCTTCCTTGTATAACTTTTAGCAAGATTTTTGTAACATGGCTCATTAGGCTTATTGTTCTAAAGTCACTGCATTCAACTGCACCATTCTTTTTAGGCAATGCAATGAAATTTGATGTTTTTAGTTCATTTGGTATGTATCCTGTGTGGTATATGTCGTTGCATATGTCTGTAAACACTTCAATGCCAAAATCTTCAAGTGCCTGTATCATCTCTATCTGTATGCTTTCAGGTCCTGCTGCTTTTCCCCTTTTCATTGTTTTTATCGTTTTTTCCACCTCAGATTTTAAGATTTTATAGCCTGATGTACATTTTATAACTGGTTTCTTGTCCCTTTGATCATGAAATAGTTCTGTTATATATTCCTGCCATCTATCTATGATATCCTTATTGTCTGTTAGCATTTTTCCTTTTTTGTCTGCAATGCATCCACCTTCTGTGGCTTTTTTATTTTTATTAGTCATTCTCTTTATTTCTGTGTGCATTCCTCTTAGGTCTTGTTTGCTTTCCTCTTTAGTATACGGAACTAAAACCCCTCAAATAAATAATTCAGAATGCCAACGATGATAAGTAATATCTCTTTAGTATACGGAACTAAAACCCTTCAAATAAATAATTCAGAATGCCAACGATGATAAGCAATATCTCTTTAGTATACGGAACTATAACCCTCAAATAAATAATTCAGAATGCCAACGATGATAAGCAATATCTCTTTAGTATACGGAACTAAAACCCTTCAAATAAATAATTCAGAATGCCAACGATGATAAGCAATATCTCTTTAGTATACGGAACTAAAACCCCTCAAATAAATAATTCAGAATGCCAACGATGATAAGTAATATCTCTTTAGTATACGGAACTAAAACCCTTCAAATAAATAATTCAGAATGCCAACGATGATAAGTAATATCTCTTTAGTATACGGAACTAAAACCCTTCAAATAAATAATTCAGAATGCCAACGATGATAAGCAATATCTCTTTAGTATACGGAACTAAAACCCTTCAAATAAATAATTCAGAATGCCAACGATGATAAGCAATATCTCTTTAGTATACGGAACTAAAACCCCTCAAATAAATAATTCAGAATGCCAACGATGATAAGTAATATCTCTTTAGTATACGGAACTAAAACCCTTCAAATAAATAATTCAGAATGCCAACGATGATAAGTAAAGTAAAGTATGAGACTTGAATCGACGTCTTAGCACGCGAGTTTACACCCATATGTGCTCGGCCACCTATCCATAAGTGTTAGGAGGCTTCTGGACAGTGTTGCTTCAAGCATCGAATCTCACGATGCGAGGCGGCATTCCTCACCTTCCCAGAGTAATTCCATGGTACCTATTTCTGCCAACGGCTGGGTCGACTATGGGAGTAGTTCTGTTCTAACCACGAGCTCACCCTGCCCCCCAGCGGGAATCGAACCCGACTTGTACGAACGTCGGTGGCCCAGTCGGATTGTTTTCCCAACTAGGCTACCTAGGTCCCCGTTGATATGTAAAATCTCTTCAGTATACAGCACTAAAATCACCAAACAGTCAACCCAGAAAGCCAATGTGTATAAGAAATGTCTCTTTGGTGTAAAAATATATATAGTAAACCCTGTATTTAAGATCGATCATAGAGCAACGTTTCTCACCTCCTTACTGCCAATTAAAAGTTTTCTACCGCGAAAATCTTTGAACGCGTTCCTGAACAGATTTTGCTCTGCATCAAGATTTGTTATTGGAGCCCAGGAGCCTACAGTTGAGTAGCCATCAGAAGCAGCGTCGTCAGAGCTACAAAGTTCAAACCCGTAGCTGTTTACTTTGCCGTTACTGGAGTTGAAAACGACGTAGCCGTCGTCTGTGTTGATAGTTAGCTGTAAGAGAAAGTAGCGTTATTGTGTTAGTGAATCAAACAAAATAAAACAACTAAACACGTTCAACAAACATATCAACAAACGCATAACCAACAATAGATCGATAAGACGGACTTGAAAAAATAATGCATTGAATATGGACGCATAACTAGGATAAAGCAGCTACTCTGACACGTGACAATAGAAGAGTTCAACAAAAGAGCCAAAGACTGTAAACTCCCCTTCCTCATCGAGGCTGAAGAATAAATGAGGAAGGGAAGAAAAGACTTAATACATAATATATATTTTGACCTCACTGTCTCACCCCGGCAAAACGGGCACTCTACAACACATTCTTCATCCCAACGTTGTGCTACCAATTCCAGACCTGAACTTTATAGACTCAAGAATAATAAGAAAATAATCATTACCGAGATGAAATATGTTAGACCAATGACAGCTTAAGAAGTAATATAAGAAATGAAGAACTGAGGAAAAAAGTTAGGAGTAATTCCCGTCTTAGAACACATAAAGAAACAACAGATAAAATGGTTTGGTCACGTGATAAAACAGAAGGATCAAAACACAACACAAATAACATTTAATAAACGTTACGAGAATACCAGACTAGAGGGTCGACGACTATAAAGATGAATAGATGGAATATTAGAAACACCAGGAAATATACTAGAAGAGGTCAACAGAAGAGCAAAAGACTGCACATTATATCTCCCCTCGACGCTGAAAGGCAAATGAGGAAGGGAAGAAGGAGACCGCCTTGCTTGGAAAGACAGTGGGTTATTGCGGCCAAGCGATTACACATTTTTTAAAACGCCTGCCAAAGAGTGAGACCAATGACTTAAAGCTACACATTTAAATACAGCCCAGGTCTGCTCCATCCAGTCTGTTCTGGTGTTTTCTTTTAGTCTTCCTTGTGTATTGTAGTAGTGAAAAGAGAAAATTAAAAGTCTAAGTTGTAGGTCAAGGTTATCAGACCAGAGGGTGGCGGCGAACAGATACGGGAACGAGGTCAGCCAGGTGTGTCCACAAAGAAGATGTGGATGAAAACAATTGTAAAAAAATATTAGACATGTAGGTGGGTCAAAAGGGGGCCGTGTTAGCTCAGTGGTTAGTGAACTGGACTACAAAGGACAAGAGGTAGGGTTCAATCCCAACCGACGGCTTCCAGGTTCATCCAGCCTTAAATGGGTACCGAATTTTTTCTGGGGAAGTAAAGAGGTACGGGCGTAATACCGACCACATTACCCCAAAATTCATGTGCCTAAGGTCTATACAAATTATGGTCACTAACACCATATTCGCTATACGCCACTTGGCGTGGCGGGTCCTCCCCCCCCCCCCCCTTTTTGTGTTGCTTACATAGGTGGGTGAAAGGAAGTGGCTAATATATATATATATATATATATATATAAATATATAAAGACAATCAGATAGACCACAAGAGAAGCAGAGACTGGCAGAGGTAAGCCACCTATAAGCAGAAAGTCAGAGACAGGAAGTGATAGGTAAAGAAAAACAGATTAGCGATTAGCAGAGAGCAATTAGAAAGGTATATTTTGATAATATATATAGATAAGACGTAGAACAAGGCCCATACTAATATTAGATAGAAGTTAATTAGCAGATATAGTTAGTCTACGCCACGACTGGTGTATAGATCACCTAGAAAGTGAAATCTGTGATGTGTTTAATAATTTCAGGAGTATTGGAGTCCAGCGATGTTCTAGACTCCCCGATGGTATTGTTATTGACTTTACCCTACAACTGATATATCGTCTATTTAATATGTTATGTGTTAATTGTCACGTGACTGAAGACCTGTAGCAATAGTACATAATGTGTTTTCGTCTTATGGAACTCCGCAAGCGTTTCTTGACAGTCAAGGACTGATGTTGCTTGAAAGTGTTAAAGAAAGGCGAACGGCCTATAGGAAGTACGAAACTTAAAGTACGAGAGATACTATATTTTACAGTTAAAATATTGAGATATCCAGTCTTCTTTACAACGGCATAAACCAGCCACTTTACAATTTACTTTCAAATAAGTTCAAGTATCAATCAAATAACTCATTTACACTATTACCTTCTTCTCATTATTTTCTTCGCATTATCGTCTTATCCTTATCTCCTTGTCATTATCTTCTTATCATTATCATCTTCTCATTATCTTCTTCTCATTATTATCTTCTCATTATCTTCTTCTCATTATCTTCTTCTCATTATTTTCTTCGCATTATCTTCTTATCGTTATCTCCTTCTCATTATCTTCTTATCATTATCATCTTCTCATTATTATCTTCTTCTCATTATCATCTTCTCGTTATCTTCTTCTCATTACCTTCTTCTCATTATCTTCTTCTCATATTCTCAAACTGTGCATGACAACTGTTCGTCTTCTGCCAGTGATTGTGTGATAATTGTGTGTCCATGAGGACACTTTGTCGATGGATTCCCTTGTAACGATCTCGGTAGTTCCACAAGCCCAATTGCGACACTCCCTACTGAGCTGAATGATTACTTTGGTTAGCCTCCTTTTCTCTGCTGTTACGTCTATCCAATCCTTGTCAGTCCTAATGTCATTCAGATCACATACTCTCCTTATGGACTTCTCCGCCTCGGCCATACTGGATTTACCACGTCTGAGGCGCCTGACCATGGTCGCACCCAATTCTGAATGCAATGGATAATTCATGTTCCTCACCACGTTCAAATAAGCTCGGACCGGAGCAGATCTATATCGCATTCTAATGCTCGGTAAATCAAGTAAGTACATCATTTAACGGATAGGAGTATCTAGTGCATCCTAGAACTGCCTGTAGGCCCTCATTCTAAATATTTTCCAACATTGCGATCTGAGTTGACGACAGAGTGAGCATACCCAAACCATATTCCAGTTCTGAGAGTACCACATCCTGCGTGAGAGAGAATAGTAACGATTGCTGGAGGTTTGCCCTCGCCATGATCATGATCGCTGTGACACCTCTCCTTGTCTTTTGAATGAATTTGCTCACGTTTAGATTAAAATAAAGGGACTTATCAAATGATATTCTTAGATACTTAATAAACCTCAGGATGGTTGTTGCACCATTGCAGTTTATGACTGGGAGGGTATCTTTAACTATTCTCTTGTTTAACGAACATTACAGAAGCCTTGTTTGGGCTAATGAGTGCTTTGTAGTTATTGCACCACGTGATTATCTGATCTATGCTGTCCTGTAATTGTCTAGCCATTTCTCCTCTTTCAACAATCACTGTCCATCTATTATATCAAACGCTTTTACTTGAATTTCGGTGACAGGGACGTGATCAGTACCAGTATTGGACCTGACTGACCAGCTGATGATGGTGACGTCCGTTCATCTATTTGTTTAACATTTGATACACTCAATCAAATTGTTATGACTTCGTTTTATCCGCACGACCAAAGGAAAAACGTCAATAATCAATTAACAATTGCACTTGTGTCATAGTGTTCAACTCCCTCAATCCCCCCCCCCCCCTATTTGCTGTTAATACATTTTTAATTGACATTCCCGAGTCCTCTTAATTGAATTATTTTACTGACATTCGGAAACATAGCATCAGACGAGGCTAACTGAGGAGTAAAATACAATATCCCCCCCCCCCCTTTTTTATAGTTGAAAGGCAAATGAGAAAGGAAAGAATAGTACATATTTGTCTCAAAATTAATTAATATTAGTTGAAATTGGAGATGTGAGCAATGTGCGCTAAGCGGGGAGATACGGAAGAACAACATCAACACAGAACTGGAGTCATCAATCTCCACACATGGAAGGACACACAGGGGAGGAGATCTGAACACTTTGGGCGTGACCAATGTGCAATGAGAATGCTCTTTTGAATAAACTAAACCTAACTTTTAGCCAAGTCAACATGAATTCATTGGCATGAGCAAGCCTTGGCGGCGCCAGCAATGACCTGACCGATAGATTTAACACAATGTGATGTTTAACTCCACCGATGTTCTACCATCAAATGAGGCTTTATGCATTAAAACGTCACCAGTAGAGCGCCTGTATAAATGTGCGACTCTGACGTGTGGGGGTGCCCCAAAAAACACACACGCACACACAGTGATAGAGAAGCCTGTGTGGCCATATCCCCAAGAGTTGTTCTAGTGGTAACAGTGCTACTGAGGGATCACCCAAGCTATACAGGTCATAAGGCTGATGGACCCCCTACCCCACCTATTCACGGTGCCTCTAGTAACAGTCTAACCAGTCTAGTCTGTCTAAGCAGGTAGGAATCGAAGAGGGAAGGCAACTTGGTACTCAAAAATGTCAAGCTGAAGTCGAATATGCTGGGCCTAAAGACGTAAATAAACAACAGCACAACACACCGACACTTACTCAACGTCCTTTTAATTATGGATGACGAAGAGGTATATCCATTCCTTTAGTAGTTATCGGATGAACGACAGAAAGAGAAAGAAAGACATTAATTTATTAAAGGCAGAATGTGCATAAAATGTTAGAAATTGTTTATATTAACATAAATCATCATGATATGCCATAACCATTGTGGTTATCAAACAATTATAGGAAAGCGGGAACTTTCAAATGATTTCTGTTTAATAAATGGTTGGAGAAACATGTAGGCAATGTAAGGGAGTTACCTTTTTAGTCTCCTTAATAGCTTTTTTGCGTAAATTAATCAGTTTCCTATCACAAATAGAACTGCTGCGATATATTTCAGGATAAAGATCCCCCATAATCGAGCCTCTGATGAAAGCTTCTATTCCTGCAGATAAAAGATCAGCTTGTTCCTGGAATTACAAGAGGATATCAATAGAATTAAGTGAACAAACCACTTGGGTAAAGTAAAGGTGGTGCTTGCAATTATCTAATTCAATGATTCTAAAAATATACTCTGCGGCTGGAAGGGACGCCCCCAACTTTGGCAAGGACGCCGCGCTGAGAATATTGCCGTGTACCTGCTCAGAGGTTAGAAATCATACAATGACAACATCTACATAGGTTTATATTTACTAGTACATAAACGGAATGAGTTTATCATCTTCATTTCTGCTTCTGTATGTTTTCTCCAAGAATTTCTTGGTCTATTTCTTTGTCTTTTCCCCTGGGGATTCAAAAAAAGGGCCTGTTGTGTAATACACTCAGTTGGCTTCCGCAGTGTCTGTCCTATCCAGCGCCATCGTCTTCGCCGTATCTCTTTATCCACTGGTATTTGACTGGTACATTTCCATAATCCTATGTTAGTGATTTTGTCCTGCCATTTCCATCCTTTCATTCTGCGTAAGCATCCATTAATGAAAGTCCATGTTTGTGAAGTTTTTTCGGCTTATTTTTTTACAGTATGGGACACACAACAGCCTACTAAAAGTAATCCTGGAGGGGAAAATACAAGGTAAAAGAGGCAGAGGCAGACCAAGACTAACATGGACGAGTAACATCAAAAGATGGACAAACCAGCCTATGACAACCTACATCATCAAAGCAAGAGACAGAGCAGAATGACGCTCCATGGTAGCCAACCTTCGTTGCCGGAGATGGCACTCGATGATGATGATGGGATAGCCATTATTTTGTTTTGTTATCATTTATTATTATTAACATTGTATGTATATATGTATATATATATATATATAAATAAATATATATATATATATATATATATATATATATATATATCTGTGTGTGTGTGTTGTATTTTTGCTCCTACTGAAGGTCTAATGAGCCGAAACGTTGTTCTAATTTGTGTCGTCCACTTATTACGTAAAGCTTTAACCATACGGTTTTTTTCCCTATTTTTTTCTTCTATATAATTGTTTTCATTCCTCCTGTCCACAGTAGTAAAAAAGTAAAGTACTCCTGTCACGCCAAGTGGCGTATAGGGAAATATGGTGTTAGTGACCCTATATTTTATAGACCTTCAGCACATGATTTTTGGGGTAATGTGGTCGGTATTACGCCCGTGCTGCTTTACTTTCCCAGAAAAATATCCGGTACCCATTTAAGGCTGGGTGAACCCGGAAGCCGTCGGTTGGGATCGAACCCTACCCCTTGTCCTTTGTAGTCCAGTTCACTAACCACTGAGCTATCGCGGCTCCCTGTCCACAGTAGACCTGTGCGTAAACGTGGCCGGCGTCCGGGCTAGATGTCAGCAAAACCTGCCACACCGTGGGATCCAGGCCGTGCTATGGATATAGTGTATGTTTGTCAGTGTTCTCCAAAGATTTTCTTGAGATTTTCAATGAGGATATCGGAGCACCTATGGATTCGCCAAGTGTGTAATGAAGATGACCCTAACATCAAAACACAGATTAATCACTTCTTTATCGATGCTCTCTACTAGCAATGAGAGAGCAATGTTGCAAAAAACATGTTCAATAAACCACAATAAAACGCATGAAAAACATTTCAAAGAACTTAGAGCAACTACTTTACACATATATTTTACAAGCTACTCTTATTACTCCTAAAATTACTGTAGATAAATAAACTAATTAGAACATATACAAGCTACTCTTATTACTCCTAAAATTACTGTAGATAAATAAACTAATTAGAACATATACAAGCTACTCTTATTACTCCTAAAATTACTGGGGATAAATAAACTAATTAGAACATATACAAGCTACTCTTATTACTCCTAAAATTACTGGGGATAAATAAACTAATTAGAACATATACAAGCTACTCTTATTACTCCTAAAATTACTGTAGATAAATAAACTAATTAGAACATATACAAGCTACTCTTATTACTCCTAAAATTACTGGGGATAAATAAACTAATTAGAACATATACAAGCTACTCTTATTACTCCTAAAATTACTGTAGATAAATAAACTAATTAGAACATATACAAGGTACTCTTATTACTCCTAAAATTACTGGGGATAAATAAACTAATTAGAACATATACAAGCTACTCTTATTACTCCTAAAATTACTGGGGATAAATAAATAATTAGAACATATACAAGCTACTCTTATTACTCCTAAAATTACTGGAGATAAATAAACAATTCAAACATATACAAGCTACTCTTATTACTCATAAAATTATTGGAGATAAATAAACTAAATCGAACATATACAAGCTACTCTTATTACTCCTAAAATTACTGGAGATAAATAAACCAATTCGAACATATACAAGCTACTCTTATTACTCTTAAAATTACCAGGAATTAATCAACTATTTTGAACATATAATATACAAGCTACTCTTATTACTCCTAAAATTACTAGACTGACCACTATGTAATTGAGATCTGTCAACGAGTGCTCGCAGTCTGGAGCAATCGAGTTCTTTATAACTGGAGTCTGTCTCAAGAAGAGGACGCTGCTTCCACTTAAGATAGTTCTGTTCAAGGCCGTCAGACATGACGTGTTGGACATCACAATCCATTGGTAGTCCTTGGTGAACAGGCCTGTGACGTTGGCCTGGGAAATTAAGATTCACAGCTTTATTATCAATACACAACTGCCCATATACATTTAAATAGGCGAATTAAGACACATTAATACATTTGTCTCACAAATAGATTTAATAAGGTGAACACAATTTCATCATCATCATCAATTAATTCATCTCCGCATCGAAGGTTGACTACCATCGAGCACCATTCCACTATGTCTCTTGCTTTGATTGTGCGGGTTGTCGCAGGCTGACTTGTCCATCTTTTGATGTTACTCGTGAATGGTATTCTTGATCTGTCCTCTGCTTCTTGTATTTTCCCTTCCGATATTACTCTTTGTAGGCTGTTAATCTTATAAACATGCCTACACATTTCAATTGTCTTGTTTGAATTGTGTTTAGTAGTTCTCTTTTATTTTTTAGTTGTTTTAAGACGAGCAAAATTTATAATTCTAAAAAAAAATATTTTGCGTACAAAAACTGCATTGAAAAGAAATACACTGTTGCATAAATTAAGATTTTATTATAAATTGTGTTTTTATGATATATATATATATATATATATATATATATATATATATATATATATATATATATAATAAACTTGCATTAATTATAACATTACAGAGGTTTTAATATAAAGAGAACAGGCTCTGGAAAAGACACGCCCTCTGAGAACCTCAGATTGCTCATCATCATCATCATCATCATCATCATCATCATTATCGAGTGCCGTCTCCACATCGAAGGTTGGCTACCATGGATCGCCATTCCACTCTGTTTCTTGTTTTGATGGTGCAGGTTGTCATAGATTGACTTGTCCATCTTTCATGTTACTCGTCCATGTTAGTCTTGGTCAGCCTCTGCCTCTTTTACCTTGTATTTTCCCTTCGAATATTACTTTTAGTTGGCTGTCGTGTCTATTAACGTGCCCCAAAAATTTCATTTGTCTTGTCTTAATTGTATTTAGTAGTTCTCTTTTTATTTTTAGTTGTTTTAAAATGTCATCGTCTGTTTTCTATTCTTTCCATCCAATTCTACCTATTCTTCTGTAAATCAGGAAGCCGCGATAGCTCAGTAGTTAGTGAACTGGACAACAAAGGACAAGAGGTAGGGTTCGATCCCAACCGACGGCTTCCGGGTTCACCCAGCCTTAAATGGGTACCGGATTTTTTCTGGGAAAGTAAAGCAGCACGGGCGTAGTACCGACCACATTACCCCAAAAATCTTATGCCGAAGGTCTGTAAAATTTATGGCCACTAACACCATATTCCCTACACGCCACTTGGCGTGACGGGGGTACTTTACCTTTTTTTTTTTACTTCTTTAAATCCACATTTCAAAGGTTTTAATTCTCTGTTCTGTTTTCTTGTCTAATGTCCATGTTTCTGCACCATACTGGAATATTGAGAAGATGTATCATTTTGCTATTCTTAGTTTCAGCCCTGCTGTTATTTGTTTTGTTGTTAGTATATTTTTCATGGCATTAAAATTACTTTATGCCATACCTATTCTTTTGTTTATTTCAATTTTACATTTTCCATCATTGGTTATAGTATGCCCAAGGTAGTTGTAGCTCTGAACTATATCCAGATGTATTCCTTCAACTGTGATATTTATTTGTAGGTCTTGAGAATTTTCTTTGCTTATGATCATAGCTTTAATATTTTTGATATTCATATCTAGTTCATATTTTTTGCTTGTTATGCTTATCACATTAACCAATTGTTGTAGGTCTTCAGATTGCAATTCCGGTAAAAAACACGAGGAAGACCTTTTTGTAATAACCTATAGAAAAAACGGATTTACTTGGGGTGAAATGTGTAACATTGGCTCACGACAAACAAAAGTGGCGACCTCTAGCGGTGACCTTATGTTCCAGAACCATATGTAGTCCAGGAAATGGTTTGGTCTGTTGGTATGGAAGATCAATTTTTACCTCACTTCTCGCAATGGTGTGGTCTGTTGATGAAGATCTGTGTTTTTTTTACCTTACTTCTCTCAATTGTTCAGTTTGTTGATTTATATCTATTTTTTTTACCTAATTTCTCGCAAAGGTTCGGACCATTTATATAGAAGATATTATTTTACCTCATTTTTCACAAAGGTTCAGACTATTGATATAGAAGATATAGTTTTACCTCATTTCTCGCAAAGGTTCGGACTATTGATATAGAAGATATAGTTTTACCTCATTTCTCGCAAAGGTTCGGACTATTGATATAGATGACATAGTTTTAACTCATTTCTCGCAAAAGTTCGGACTATTGATATAGAAGATATAGTTTTAACTCATTTCTCGCAAAGGTTCGGACTATTGATATATAAGATATAGTTTTACCTCATTTCTCGCAAGATCTGTTTCCAGCATTCGACCAATGTCACAGAGTTAGTAGGAGTTAGTATCAAACATCACAATTTTAGTCCACTTTTCTTTTCTCGTCATCGTACTTGATATTTGCTCTAAACTGTTGCTCAAATACAGATCACTTTATTGCTAAATCAGGAGCGATCATCATCATCATCATCATCGAGTGCTATCTCCGCAACGAAGGTTGGCTACCATGGAGCGCCATTGTGTTATGTCTCTTGCTTTGATGGTGCAAGTTGTCATAGGCTGGTTTATCCATCTTTTGATGGTACTCATCCATGTTAGTCTTGGTCTGCCTCTGCCTCTGTTACCTTGTATTTTCCCCTCCAGGAATACTTTTAGTAGGCTGTTGTGTCTTTTAACATGACCCAAAAATCGCATTTGTCTTGTTTGAATTGTGTTTAGTAGTTCTCTTTTCATTTTTAGTTGTTTTAAGACTTCATCGTTTGATTTCTTATCCTTCCATCCAATTCTACCTATTCTTCTATATATACACATTTCAAAGGCTTCAATTCTCTGTTCTGTTTTCTTGTCTAATGTCCATGTTTCTGCACCATATAGGAATATTGAGAAGACATAACATTTTGCTATTCTTAGTTTTAGCCCTGGAGTTATAAGTGACTGTTATCGTTGGTTCATTGATCGTCGATAATGACCAAACTGTATTTGTCTCTTGTTTGATAGTTGGTATGGATATGTTTACAAGTCAAATACCAGAGATGAAGTGAGTTCTACAGAGAGGACATGGGTGAGTTGAGTCGAGGAGGAGGATGTTGTGTTAGAAGTGCAAAGTAATCGCTTCAAAATGGCATTAATTTTCTTTCTCTTTTATCTTTTGTCACAACATTAGCAACGTTGTCTTGCCACGACGAACGATCAGCACCAATGTTCTCCTAACTCTCCTAGTTTATAGTATAGTGGTTTAATTCACTCTCTAGTGCGATTTGCGATCTTTTTCTTTCTCCACAATGCTATCTTGTTCTCTTTTCAATTCATCATTAAATAATTTATTTAGTAGTTATTTTGACAAAACGTTAGTGGTAAGTAGTCCTCTTCGCTTACATAGATGGTTGCGTTGTATTAAATGGCACTTTGCAACCCAGTCTTCAGCACACAGCGGTTTGGGACTGATTCTGTAGCCGTTGGTTTTACTTGATCTAGATCTGGGGGCATCGGTCGCCTAGTAGGAAAAACCCTCCGACGAGGCTACCGACGTTCAGACAACCCGTATTCGGTAAATACTCCTGTTGTCAACCAGCCGCTGGCAGAAATGTGTACCAGGGTAGTACTTTGGGAAGGTGAGGAATACCGCCTCGCATCGTGATTTTCGATGCTTGAAGTGACAGTATCCAGAAGTCTCCGAAAACTTCTGGATAGAGCGGCCGAGCATCTATGAGTGAAAACTCGCGTGCTAAGACGCCGGTTCAAGTCTCGTACTTGACCTTTTCTTGACCTGCCTAATGGCCGCTGATAAAAGTAATACATATCCACATATATGGTGGATAGGCGGCAGGAACCATTGAAGGCTATGTATAAAAAGTATTCCTTGTTGCAGTTTCCTCATATTCCAAGTCCGGCTTGTTGCAGGACCTACTGAGTTAAACTCTGTGCACACCATGAGCTGTGTGTCTCATCCGTTTTGATCGTGTTTCGATATTCCGATTGTTTACGATGAATGATGATATCATATGGCAAGGAACAGTTGGCTGCATTCTCTTTCTGTGCGGTTTCGCCTTATGTCTTTTGGCGTGTGCTGAGACTGCTATTATGGGATCTACAGGTACCTTTCTTTGTTTGGGAAATGAGATAGTAATTCGGATGATTCCACTGGCACGGGCGGTTGAGCAATTATGGATTTTAATTCGTTTGCAGTGATACCGGGGACTTCCATAACCATAACTACAACATATCTGCGTCTATAATAAAATATTAATAATAAAAGCAATCTTAAGCTATGAAATAACACTACAGAAATATCGTAGACAACACAACACGCTAGACTTATCAAGTACCCCTGCCATAACATGGTCCATCGTGTCAGAACTGACGGCCAGCAGAACGTGATGTATCTCTTTGGTGGCGTTAATCACGTCATCAATGTCCTGGCTCGTCAGGTTTCTCTGAACGTTAAACACGCCATAGTTCACTAAAGATTTCGACAACACTGTCCTTAGCTGGGACACTTGTATCAGATCTGAAATGTTCACATTAATGTATATTTTAAAACACAGAAATGAAATGTACAAGCAAAGCAAATATCCCATGTGGAATGTTTCAGACGTCGATTATAAGTCGATTATAAATAATGAAAGAGGCTAATAGAACACATTTATTATTATTATTTGTAAATTCGATATTAACGAGGAAAAGTGGTCGAGTCTGTGGTTTTCATATCAGATGGTCGAGGTTCGTTTTCTGGTCGGGTAATTTTTTTTTCTCGTTTTAGTGAAATGAAAGCTCTGACCTCTCCACGTGACGATTGCACTGTGATATTTTTACTCCAACTCCCACATAATATTTCCCTTATACCTCAAACTTCAGATATTTAATAAATTTCGTAAGAACAGTTTTTTTTCTTCTTCTGAAATTACCTAATTTGAAAATACATGATGTTGTCCATAAGTCTACCCACATTACGAAGGTAAAATTACAGAGATGAAATTTTGCAGTGTTTGTTTCCACACTAGCCACCACCTGAACTGACAAACTTCTGTTATCTCTGCTGGAACGTAAAATGTACTTAGGATTAGAACCCCGTATTTTTTTTTTTTAACTAAACACCAGTTATTACATTCCAGTATTAAATATTATTTCTTTATCATTGTTAAAATTGTTTTCCATTGAGTTGGTTCATATCTTTTAAAAATAAGTTTGTGAAAAGAACGAACTAAACATTTGATGAGCCAAATTCATAGAATAGAGTAGATTTGGAAGAATCTCAATATTCAAGTCGTTTGGTATCAATTGCACTAGTCGTACTTTTTTAGAGTATTCGTAGTTTTGAAACAAAGAGAGATGTGCTTATTATTCTTTGTTCTCAGACCACATTCATTCTTTGTTTGGTAATTAAATCTGCCTGGAACAGTTTAATAACCATGGTGTCACATAACAGATAGCCTTTCATTAGGACGTCCTCGACGTCGTACAGTCAGCAACAACTTTTCCTGCAGGTTTTTGTGTGTGTGTGTGTGTGTTCTTGCTTGACAAGTGTGAAGGAACCAGGAGTTCCATCTTCTTGTGTTTTAAAGAAAGTATTTTTTTCCGGAACATCTTACATTTTATCTCAGCCCTTGATTTCTCAATTTTATCTCAGCCCTTGATTTCTCCATTTTATCTTAGCCCTAGATTTCTCCATTTTATCCCAACCCTTGATTTCTCCATTTTATCTCAATCCTTGATTTCTCCATTTTATCTCAACCCTTGATTTCTCCATTTTATCTCAACCCTTGATTTCTCCATTTTATCTCAACCCTTGATTTCTCCATTTTATCTCAATCCTTGATTTCTCCATTTTATCTCAACCCTTGATTTCTCCATTTTATCTCAACCCTTGATTTCTCCATTTTATCTCAACCCTTGATTTCTCCATTTTATCTCAACCCTTGATTTCTCCATTTTATCTTAGCCCTTGATTTCTCCATTTTATCTCAATCCTTGATTTCTCCATTTTATCTCAACCCTTGATTTCTCCATTTAATCTCAACCCTTGATTTCTCCATTTCATCTTAGCCCTTGATTTCTCCATTTTATCTTAGCCCTTGATTTTTCCATTTTATCTCAATCCTTGATTTCTCCATTTTATCTCAACCCTTGATTTCTCCATTTTATCTCAACCCTTGATTTCTCCATTTTATCTTAGCCCTTGATTTCTCCATTTTATCTCAACCCTTGATTTCTCCATTTTATCTCGACCTTTGATTTCTCCATTTTATCTCAACCCTTGATTTCTCCATTTTATCTTAGCCCTTGATTTCTCCATTTTATCTCAACCCTTGATTTCTCCATTTTATCTCAACCCTTGATTTCTCCATTTTATCTCAACCCTTGATTTCTCCATTTTATCTCAACCCTTGATTTCTCCATTTTATCTTAGCCCTTGATTTCTCCATTTTATCTCAACCCTTGATTTCTCCATTTTATCTTAGCCCTTGATTTCTCCATTTTATCTCAACCCTTGATTTCTCCATTTTATCTCAACCCTTGATTTCTCCATTTTATCTCAACCCTTGATTTCTCCATTTTATCTTAGCCCTTGATTTCTCCATTTTATCTCAATCCTTGATTTCTCCATTTTATCTCAACCCTTGATTTCTCCATTTTTCTGGTAAATCACCGGCTCAGTGGATTAGCCTAATGAGAATGTTGTGCCGTGCACCATGTAAGGAAAACGTCATTTTGAAGAAACAAATGCACTCTTCACAGGTTCAGCGCAAATAATCCTACAATGCTTTTCTCTTATGCTCTGGTCTTTTTTTCTCTCTTTTTCTCTCTAACTTTTCTTCTCTCAGTTTATCTGGTTATACCTGTATATTTAAACAACTTTCTTCCGAAGGCAAGGTCAAATTCTAATGAATGTTGACTCCTATTGTTGACACTAAGCTACCTTTTTGACTTGATATCTGTTAAAACGTCCTTGTTATTTATTCATTTTGATGACTATGATATTCTAAACATTCTGTAATCCACACTTTTGTATACTCAAAAGAATTGCCTGTGAATTCTCAATGATTTACTACCATAGGCCAGGTCTGGTTGTTCATACACATTTGTTAAAGTTTACACTCATTGTCAATGAATGCTTGGGTAATATTTTTGTCGTGCTTTGAAATACAGCATTGCCTGCATCTCGTCTCTGTTGTGATCTACCATCTGAAGGTTTTGTCGTTCCTACACAATTGTAATTAATTTCTCTTTGCCTGCTTGAGTTCGCCCGATGACTAAAGTATTCTAGAGTATTCTAGTAGACTATAGAATTCCTCTTCGTCATCCGCCCTTAAAAGGACGTTAAGTGGGTGTGTCTGCGTTGTGTTGTGGTTTGCACTGTAACTGTGATATTTGCGCCTTTTGGCCCAACACATCCGACTTCAGCACGACATTTTTGAGAACCGGGTTGTCTTCCCTCTTCGATCCCTACTCGCTTGGCCAGACTAGACAGGTTAGTCTGTTACTAGAGGCACCACGGAGAGGTGGAGCAGGGTCTGGATGGTTCTGGTTCACCGATCCTGGCGCAAGCCATCAGCTGTGGATCGCTGACAACTTCCAGCTCTGGTGCTGTGAGGCGCGCCTTCGCCTCCATTTTCTCTTTTAATGCTGTACTATTTATTTTAATAGTGCACTGTGCTGAAGTTTTTCTTAAATTTATTTATGAGCGCTTCCATTAGGTGTGGGATTTTGCCGTTTAGGTAGGTATATTGTGGCATACTGTTGTGTGTCAACGTTTTAACATCATCTATAGACCTATAACGTTCTTACGGCTTGTCCTCTACCGTTTCATTATTATTCGTTATGTTTCATCATATGCTAATAGTATTTCAAGGGGTTATTTTCACTTCATTAAATATTTCTTCGTCCATTTATTGTTAGAATATTTTTTTTACATATTTCCGTATGTTTCAATAAAATTCATGTTTCACATTTTTGTATTTACTTTACATAAAATTCCTCTATTCTGTTTCCTTTTTCTCCAGCGTTCTAGATGCCTTACGATAAAGTAAGTACTGAATAAATATACAACTTCACAACTCTTGCTTAGTTTTGCTGTTAGTTGTTTGCATGTTAGAACAATCTTGACATTTCTCAGTAAGTTCAATTTCCTACCCTTCAGTCATATTTTCCACCATCTGTTATTTATGCCTAAGATATCACGTTTTCTTTCCTATGAATAAATATAATCTTTTGCATTAGTTGACATCACCTACATTTTGAAGATTGTGACAATTTTTTTGGGTTTTGTTTCTATTAAAGTCCAATTCACATCGACTACCTCTGTTGGTTACTAGTAGGGACTAATTCTACCATCCCCTGTTTTTCTACCAACACCAATATCCAGTCAGCTGAATTAATAGATTTGAGGAAAAGGTATAATCATTGATTTTTAACTCCGACATTTATACGTTGTGTTTAAAAATCATTTAAACGTTAAACATTAATATAAACTAATTTATAAATTGAAAGAACATATTCTTGATAAAACCATTAATAATTGCGTTGTCTGTGAGAACCGGTGTTTATTTGTGTTACTTATTTATTTTTAAAAAAAAAGTATAAATAGATCATTAGTAGTTGTTGCACAGTGCCCGGAGAATCGCTATTAAGTTATAATGCTACTTCATTTCAATGTCATCCCTGACATCATTCAAGATATTCTGTAGAAAAAAGTATCTCTCTATATTTTATTAGGCAACAAGCGCGTCATCATATCATTTATATCTCTGGTCTCACTGCTCCTCCAAAGGTCAAATTGTTGACCTTGAAATTTATAATATATATTATAATAAATAATTTACAGGTTCCAGTAGGGGGAATAGCTGTGGGAAAGAAATGAGAAAAGGAGGTATTCCAATACCCATCATGATGGGCAAACTCCAACTTTTTCAAGCAAAAAACTGGAAATAAAAAATAAAAGTCATTGTCGAGAACAACATCAAATGAATATTAGATGAAACGGCACAGGTCGGCCTATTCTTATCACTGTTTGTTATCTTTTGTATTTTGACGAAAATAATCTTAATTATGTGGCACATCAGTGGTCCTGCTCTGAGGTTTACCCAATTTTGTAGACTTGGTATATTTTGAGCAGTGTTTTTAAAAAAAAAAAAAGGATATTTTTAGATCTTTCATTATGTATTTTATGTTATAAATATATATAGTTAATTTCTTTGAATTTGTGCAGATGTTCACGTTTATAAAAAAATTATTATAACATTATATTGTTTTGTTTAAACATTCATTTTCATCATCATGTTGCATGTCCTTTGCTGAATATTGCATCCACCACAGCCTGTCTGAAAGAACCCCTGTTTCTGGTCAGATCTTCCACTTCTTCTGTTGTCATATTCAAGGTTTCTTTAATGTCTTTAGACCAACCTTTTCTTATTCTGCATATATAGCGTGGCCCGGAAACCAATATAAAGACGCTTTAAAGTGTGCTTCAGTTTCTTGATATGGTCACCATTTGACCTGCTCTTTTGCAATTCAACAGGAAAAAGTTTCTGTTCAAACCGAAGTGTATAATTGAAGGACGCAAATAAATTTAATAAACTAAAGGTATCGGATCACTGACAGAAACAAACTGACGGATAAGTTAGAAATGAAGATCTGAGAAAAATGGTTAGGAATAATTCTTGCCATTTAAAAAATAAAGAAATAATATAGTAAAAATACAATAGTTTTGCCACGTGATAAGACAGATATATCAAGATACAACACAACGAGAATTCTACAAACGCTACGAAAACACTAGACCTAAATGTCGATCACAAATGATGCATGGATGGAATATTAGAAACACTAGGAAACGCATCAGCAGCAGATTCCAACAGAAGAGCGAAAGACCACAGTATCCATATCTGTCCATAAAAAAGTAAAGTACCCCCGTCACGCCAAGTGACATATAGGGAATATGGTGTTAGTGACCATACATTTTACAGACCTTCGGTACATGCTTTTTGGGGTAATGTGGTCGGTATTACGCCCGTGCCGCTTTACTTTCCCAGAAAAAAATTCGGTACCCATTAAAGGCTGGGTGAACCCGGAAGCCGTCGATTAGGATCGAACCCTACCTCTTGTCATATCTGTCCGTATAGGCCATATCTGTCCTCGATGCTCAAATGTAAATATATAAGGAAAGAAGATGCCCACTGACCTAAATAGTCGTCGTAGATGAACACTAGTTCTTTCCACTTCAACATTCGCTGAACAAGAACATCGAGCACGTCACTCTTGATTGGACCAACCGGAGCTAGATGTATGCTGTGGGAGGAGGTCACGTGACATGGGTTGACTTCCGTACAGTAGATCACGTGAGGGATCAACAGCTCTTTTGTCCATTCATCTATTGCCAGTACTACCGGACAGCTGGCCATAGTGATGACGGCCGCGCAGAAAGGATTCAACAGGCTACAACCTTGGGATATAAAATGAAAAAAAAGATTATGGCAAATAAATTATCTCCTTAACTGTAGAATTATTTTGTTAGTACGGACAAAGCTACATGTCTTCAAACTGTGAAGAACTAGTACTTAATGCCATCAAGTTTAAACTTCTGAATATTTTTTGTTCTTAAATAAAACGTGTTATAATATAAAACCATTGAGAGAGTGATGTTGCAGAAAATACAGATATAATAATAATAATAGGTTTTCTGGGTCAAAAAGATAAATCTATATGCCACATGACATCGCTCACAAACGAAAACAGCAAAGATGCAAGCTTTTCACAAAACAATGCCGGGGCAAGGTGTGTGGAAATTTTGTTTTGTTCAAGCCTCAGATTCCTTCATTCTATCTCGTTGGTTATTTTATAGGAATACAACTGTGCTAAGTTCTATAGGAATACAACTGTGCTAAGTTCTATAGGAATACAACTGTGCTAAGTTCTATAGGAATACAACTGTGCTAAGTTCTATAGGAATACAACTGTGCTAAGTTCTATAGGAATACAACTGTGCTAAGTTCTATAGGAATACAACTCTGCTAAGTTCTATAGGAATACAACTGTGCTAAGTTCTATAGGAATACAACTGTGCTAAGTTCTATAGGAATACAACTGTGCTAAGTTCTATAGGAATACAACTGTGCTAAGTTCTATAGGAATACAACTGTGCTAAGTTCTATAGGAATACAACTGTGCTAAGTTCTATAGGAATACAACTGTGCTAAGTTCTATAGGAATACAACTGTGCTAAGTTCTATAGGAATACAACTGTGCTAAGTCCTATAGGAATACAACTGTGCTAAGTTCTATAGGAATACAACTGTGCTAAGTCCTATAGGAATACAACTGTGCTAAGTTCTATAGGAATACAACTGTGCTAAGTTAATTCATTCTATAGGAATACAACTGTGCTAAGTTCTATAGGAATACAACTGTGCTAAGTTCTATAGGAATACAACTGTGCTAAGTTAATTCATTCTATAGGAATACAACTGTGCTAAGTTAATTCATTCTATAGGAATACAACTGTGCTAAGCTAATTCATTCGATAGGAATACAACTGTGCTAAGTTCTATAGGAATACAACTGTGCTAAGTTAATTCATTCTATAGGAATACAACTGTGCTAAGTTAATTCAATCTATAGGAATACAACTGTGCTAAGTTTATTTATTCTATAGGAATACAAATGTGCTAAGTTAATTCAATCTATAGGAATACAAATGTGCTAAGTTTATTAATTCTATAGGAATATAACTGTGCTAAGTTTATTTATTCTATAGGAATACAAATATGCTAAGTTAATTCAATCTATAGGAATACAAATGTGCTAAGTTTATTAATTCTATAGGAATATAACTGTGCTAAGTGTATTCAATCTATAGGAATACAAATGTGCTAAGTTAATTCAGTCTATAGGAATACAAATGTGCTATGTTGATTAATTAATTACAGTATATATATATGTCCTCTCATTTTGGGGATAGGCAAGACATCAATTTCACTTTTGTTGATGGGAGCGGTGTTTTAGCTTTCAGACTCGACTTGACTACTGCCTGCAACGTATTGGATAGTTCTCAGTCATTCATCATCATCATGTGCCATACCGGTTGGCGTAGGTGATCATGTCCCTCCACAATCTTCTATCTACAGTGCATTGTATCAGTTCTGTTGTTGACTGTTTTCCATGCCATGACACCAAGCTATCCAGTGTTTTCTCTCATTGTCGTCCGCGATCTCTCTTTCCTTTTATTTTGCCAGTTGTAACCAAGTATTCCAACGTTCCTCTTCTCATGATGTGCCCGAAAAATGTTGATTACTTCTTTCTGATATTTTTTAAGAGCTCCCTTTTTGTGTTGGCCTCTTTGAGAACTTCCTCATTGGTCTTTAGCTGTCCAGGGAACTTTCAACATTCTTCTGAGAAATCCCATCTCTGTGGCCTCTAATCGTCTTTTCATTTGTTTGTCTACTGTCCATGATTCGCTTCCATAGGTCAGAACTGGTTCTATATAGCACCGATGAACTCTCTTTCTCATTTTTATTGACATAGATTTGTTGCATAAGATATTTTTCATTTTCTGAAATGCTATTTTGGCCTGAGCTATTCCAGTCAATACCGTGAGGAAACGTCACTTTACCTGCCTTAGTAGACATAAATACATCGAGTGTCTCTGTCTAGGAAAGATAAAAATCCAGAAATCTGCACACGTTTATACTGAGCGGGTAAGAACCCTTTAAATAAATATTTCATTGAACGGATAACTTCAAGCCTTTAACTCTTGAAACCCTGAACTATTCTGTTGGTTATTTCAGAATTATCTCGCTTGGAAATCGCGAAGTACTCATTGTTATCAAGTAAAACAAAAATGCATCATCTTTCTTCCTAAATAAAGACTGAAATAACTAAATAAATAAATCAAAAGACAAAGAAAATGTTGTACAACATGCAAATATTGCTTTCGAGGTACACTATTTTTTTAGACTGAATAATTGTACTTTCTAATCTTCAGGAATGTTGACACGGAGTGAATGAGTTAACGATACTGTTTAAGATAAAGGTGAAATACTTTCTCAGTGCAACGAAGTCTTTATCTGTCTATTATGAACTATTAGGAGTGAATGTAACGATCGATAGCTGTTTTGTGCCTTATCTCCAAACATGAACTTTCAGGAGAAGCTCTATGCCAATGAATGGTTTGTCATAAGAATTTTCGCAGAAAACAGAAGAGCGTAGAACACAACAGAAAATAACAGAACTTAGAACACAACATAAAATAGCAGAGCGCAGAACACAACAGAAAATAACAGAACTTAGAACACAACATAAAATAGCAGAGCGCAGAACACAACAGAAAATAACATAACTTAGAACACAACATAAAATAGCAGAGCGCAGAACACAACAGAAAATAACAGAAGTTAGAACACAACATAAAATAGCAGAGCGCAGAACACAACAGAAAATAACAGAACTTAGAACACAACATAAAATAGCAGAGCGCAGAACACAACAGAAAATAACAGAACTTAGAACACAACATAAAATAGCAGAGCGCAGAACACAACAGAAAATAACAGAACTTAGAACACAACATAAAATAGCAGAGCGCAGAACACAACAGAAAATAACAGAACTTAGAACACAACATAAAATAGCAGAGCGCAGAACACAACAGAAAATAAAAGAGCGTAGAACACAGCAAAAAAGAAAGATCAAGAAAATAAATTTAACGATGAAGCTTTATATTAATTTGTCTATATTGTGACTAGGTCAACTGTTGGAGCTCTCTCTCTCTCTCTCTCTCTCTCTCTCTCTCTCTCTCTCTCTCTCTCTCTCTCTCTCTCGTCTGTGTCATAGTTATATACAAGTGCTCGAAATCGAGACAGGTCCACTTCTTAATGTTGTCATTCCATCTCTCTTTCACTCTGTCTTTGACGTTTACCCCTTTTACAATCCCCTAATGTGCAGTTTCTGTCAGACCTGTATTATTTTGTCTTAGATTTTCAGCTTTCGTTTCTCACTCACAGAAAGGAGATTCAGATAAATGTTCACGGCTGTGCAGTCCACAATAAGAAGACACATTCTATAAGACGGTGAAGTGCTTATATAGCACAAGAGTTAGCAATTTCTTACATGCAAGAACGATTTTATAGGGGCACTTTGCCTGGTATTTTTAATGGAGTGCCGCTCTTGTCCATGGAATAGGTTTACAAGTACTTGTCTCTAGTGCATTCATAGAAACAATTTGTTCGATAGAGTTTCTCACTAGTTATGTCATAATAGATGCCAGGATATCAATGCCTACAATGATAGAGTTTCTCACTAGTTACGTCACAGTAGATCCCAGAATATCAGTGACTACAACGCATAAACAGAATGCTATATGAAATATCATGTCAATGCTGTATGTTATTTGTTGGAAAGGACTGTTAACCTTTGTATCTGCCCGAAGTCCAGTGACAGTTTATTCCAGTAAATACTGCAAGTCTTCAGTTGTAAATATTCTTCCGTTGTAAAGATGGTGGATCTAGATCACGTTCTCTCGATCGCTGCAGAATGTGCATTCGGAATCTGATTAATTTCGGTTCTCCATTGCACTTTTCTGCGTTAAAGTAAAAATGATGATCTACTTATTACATCGGTGCCGCTAAAGCGAAGTCGTACGCCGGCAACAGTCCATTTTTGACAAATCAAGTTTTGTGAATGAGACCTTCCAACATCTAGACTTGATCTGCGCTTTACGTCACACAGGTGCTGTTCATGACAGTTGTTGGAATTCCTTGACGCAAGTTATTTCCATATTACTCATTAATGCAAACTACTTCGGCAGCCGCAGTTTTATCTCTTTAGGAAATTTGCACCGTGTTTCGTTCGTCGTAGGCTACTTTCACTAGAGTAATCAGCAATCTAAAGGGAGCGAAATTGTTGTGTGTACGACATTTTTGTGTGCTATGCCATCGTAATGGCTCATCGTACATCCCCAGACTGGTCGTACGATAATCTTACGGTCTGTTGTTTGATGTGCAGCGGGGATAATCTGACGACTAACTATAGCAGGGAATGTATAGATAGAAGGGAAGGGTCGTTAGTTGTGGCAACGACCAGCACATGTTGGGAGCGAGTTGTATAGCAGAGGAAATAGTATGACCGAGAATTGCACACTAAGAGATGAAGGATTTGGAAGAAAAGATTAGGCACAGAAGTATACTGAAGAAGAAATGACGAAATGGGAATCCATGACGGAATTTGTATGACGTGGAGATAGAAACGGTTGTTAGGAGATTAAGAAGAAAATTCAGTTAGACATTGGATGTCGAAGAGAGAGGATGTACAGTCATGGACAAGCTGAGGATTAACGGCTGAAATAAGTTAGACATTGGATGTCGAAGAGAGAGGATGTACAGACATAAACAAGTTGAAGATTAGCGGTTATAAAGTTAGACATTTGCGGACGAAGAGAGAGGATGTACGGACATAAACAAGTTGAAGATTAACGGCTGGAGTTAGACATTGGCAGCCGAAGAGAGAGGATGTGAAGATGAAATACAACGGACGAAGTTATCACTTGGGGATCATCGGCCGAAGAGAAAAGATGTAGAGATGAAATACAACAGACGAAGTAGAGCCTGACGGCAGAAGAGAGAAGACAGACAGAGCCATAGATTGGCAACCGAAAGAAGCACAGAAGTAGACTCAGAGATAGTAGACATAGAGATAGTCACAACGGGAATCCAAGCGAAGTAGTATTGGAGGCTCAAGAGCGACAGAATGAACAGTTAGAGATTAGCAGATGAACCAGAAGAATACGGTGTAAATAGGCCGATAGATAAGGATAGATAGATCAGGGTGGTGCGTTCGATGGGAACGTACCAAAGTAGGATAACGGCCACAAAATAGTAAAATAGATTAGTTGTAGGGACGAGAGAATGAAATAGGGAGAATAGATAATGCAGATAGCATGAGTGTGTTGCAATTTTGAAATGACCGCATTGTAACAAGATGTGAATAGAAAAGAAAATAAAAGAAAAAGGATCCAATGTATAAGAGTCGTTCAGTCTTCAGTCATTTAATATTCGGTCATTCGGGTTGTTGACGGATCGGGCGGTTCATGAACACATCTTCAAAGTTTGTCAAGAGAAACAAATACGTCGGCTTCAAGAGAACATATTTCTTCAAAAAGAACAACTTCTACAAAACTGTGTGTCTATATGTTCGGAATTGGAGTCAACAACGATGGCCTAACATCATCAAGCGCTATACATAAAAAACAAAAAAATAAGACGATCGTCATTTTCAAGAGGACGTGAACTTCCGGTATAGTGTGGATAGACGGCGGGAACAATTGAAGGCTATGCATGAAAAGTGTTCCTTGTTGCAGTTTCCTCATATTCCAAGACCGGTTCGTTGCAGGAGCTACTGAGTTAAGTGCTCTGTGCACACCGTGAGCTGTGTGTCTCATCCGTTTTGATCATGTTTCGATATTCCAATTGTTTACGATGAATGATGATATAGTATGACAGGGGACAGTTGGTTGTGTTCACTTTTTGCGCGGTTTCGCCTTATGTCTTTTGGCGTGTACTGAGACTGCTACGATGGGGACTACAGTTACATTTCTTTGTTTGGGAGATGAGATATTAATTCGGATGATTACGCTGGCACGGGCGGTTGAGCAATTATGGATTTTAATTCGTTTGCAGTGATACCGGGGCTTTCCATAACCGAATAACCAACCAAATAACTGCAATTCTGTTAATCAAATAAGAACTGTGATCTATTGACAAAATGCATCTTATGAACACTATAATCTTATATTGATTATTAACCGATTGCGTCGCATTGTATTTTGCACTTCATTCTCCGCTGTATCGGAATTTTTTCTGCAAGATTTTCTTTTCTCAAATAGTTTTCTAGCTCTTGGTTTCACTTGACCGTTGTAAAGATCAGCAGCAGTTTGTATTCATAGTCATCTCTTTTAGGAAAACAGTAATACTTGGGTTTATGTCGAGCTTCCATTTACTTCGGAGGATTGTTCCACAAGGAATAGTTATGCTTCTACTGCGATGATTTTTGACAGTGTTAACTTCCCGGTTTTAGGTTGACCAGCCTTTGATGTCTAAACATGTTCTGACATTCTCGTAAACTGAGTCGTGTTGAAATCGTTTACACAATTTCTAATTTATGACTTTAAGAGCTTGTAGTATTGACGGAGAAAGAAATTGACTATTTGACATCCACCAAGTAGCATCATCCAAAAACTGGAACTAGCAGAAGGTTGTCTTCTTTATCTGTTGTGCTATTGTAACAGGGTGATGTTCTCTTTCATTTTTTTCCTATGTTTTGTTCTTTCCTTATGATCATCATCACTGTACTCAGACGAACAAATTAATCGGCAACACCAGGACTGTATATAGTTCGCGACTTATAGATGACTACACACCTCACATCAGGGTCAGCGGCAATCCTGTCTGATCAAGATTCTCCCCCAAGCGATGCCTCTATAACAAACCAGTCTCGCGAAGCGGGTGGAGATCGAAATTGAAAGGCAACATGGTACTCGAAAACGTCTTGCAGAAGTCAGATAAATGTAACCGAAAGGCGGAAAAAAAATCAATAAATTAACCAAAGCTCTTCACGACCCCTTACTGGTGTATAGGTAACGGACAAGGTCTCTCCAACCATTCTTTATTCTTGTAATTTTTCTCTCCTTCTCTCCAGCCTAGACCAATGTCCTTGAGTGTTTTCTTAACTTTTCCATATATTCTTGAGCTTTCCTGCTTTTATTTTATCCTGTGGGTTTTATGACAGTGCATGCCTTGATATGCTTGCATCAGGTAGTCTGTGATCAAACAGAACAGCTTGCCGTATAATCACAACCCAGTGTATCTACGCACACTTAACATCAATTTAAGAGCGAACGATGAAAAGGAATAGTTATATATCTGTGAATGGAAGGAAACAGAAGGAGAGCCACTGTACACATCAACACCAGCTTAGCCATCCGATCTATTTCCTGATATCACGAAATATTTCGGCACAGTACACGAAATCTTGATCTGTTCATTTATTTGTAATATTTTCGAGTATTTTTTCCTCTTCCACCTTCTTCTTTCATCATCACAAACACAAAACTTAAAACTATTCAAATCAAACGTACTATCTATCTACCCTTACGTATGCATGTGTGAGGTGGAAAACAACAAAAGATATAGAAACAAAGTTGAACGCATTCGAAAACAAATGTCTAAGGCAAATATTTGGTATAGCGTGTAACGAATTCAAAACAAACAAAGAAATTAGAGAAATCGCCAATCAATCACTAATATCTTCAGTAATCAAGAAAACACGATGGTCATATGTTGGACATGTGATGAGGAGAGATAATACCCGAATAACAAAGCAAGCCCTCATGGGGGAAACAACAGGTAAGAGGAAAAGAGGCCGACTCAGAGAGACACTGAGAAGAACACTGATCAGAGAGGCAAGAGCAGCAAGAATCGGCTCCCTCAATGAGATAGAGTTGCTTTCACAGAACAGAGACACATGGTGAGATTTTATAAAAGATCTTGACAATGATTGAAAACTGCTAGATTACAGATTTAGATAAAGGGAAGCAAAGAGAAAAAATACCAGGCAGCTTAAGAGAATGGCTTGGTAGAAGGTCAACAACGGAAATGATAACTAACTGTCGAGATAGAAAGTTGTAGATAGACATGATCACCAACGCCAGCAGGAACGGTACTTGATGATGATGATGTTGCTTTCAATCGTCGCAGGCGAAAGAAGGAATGTATATACATTTGTAGATTTTGTCTTGCTTATTCTGTTGGTCACTTCCGTTTTAGATGTAGTATTGTTCTTGGGCAAATCGGCACACTTTTAAGATAAAATATTCTGGTGGACTTCCGATCAATATGACGGATAGGCGACAAGGAAGTGTTGAGGCACTGTCTGAAAGGTGTTCCTTGTTGCAGCTTCCCCATATTCCAAGTCCGGCTTGCTGCCGGAGATACTGAGTAGTGCTCTGTGCACACCGTGAGCTGTGTGTTCATCCGGATGGTGTTTCTATATTCAGATTGCTTACGATGAATGATAATATAATATGACGAAGGACAGTTCAGATGTGTTCACAGTCGGTTCTATAATGCGCTTTATGTCGCTTGACGTGTGCTGTGTTTGCTAGGATGCAGACTGCAACTGCCTTTCTTTGTTTGGATATTCGAAGAGATGTTAATTCAGATGATTCCACTGGCACAGGCGGTTGAGTAATTATGGATTTCCATTCGGTTACAGTGATACCGGGGCCTTCGACTAACCATAATTATAACCAAATGTTCTGTTTCTTGAATATGTTTTTTATTCCGTTAATCAGTATTTTTTCTTGGTTTCCTTATTGCTGATTATCCTGAAGTTTCTGATGCAAAATGCTTTTAATGTTGTTTGATATGGATTAATTCTTACCGAGTGTCCGAACTGTTTAATTTCTTGTTTGTTTATATATTCCTGGCACGATTTAATTTTAACCCGTTCTCTGTTTGTCCCATGAGATATTCAATCTACATTTGCATTTCTGGTTTTCTTTCACAACCACCTCATTTCGCAGGTTGTATATGCCATACAGCTAAAAGACGACCCCCAGCTTGGGATCACTGGTTTAGGGAGTAACATATTTAACCTCGTAGTACTAGGTCACATGGGAGCCGCGATAGCTCAGTGGTTAGTGAACTGGACTACAAAGGACAAGAGGTAGGGTTCGATCCCAACCGACGACTTACGGGTTTACCCTGCTTTAAATGAGTACCAGATTTTTTTCTGGGAAAGTAAAGGGCACGGGCGTAATCATCATCATCATCGAGTGCCGTCTCCGCAACGAAGGTTGGCTACCATGGAGCGCCATTCTGCTTTGTCTCTTGCTTTGATGGTGCAGGTTGTCATTGGCTGATTTGTCCATCTTTTGATGTTACTCGTCCATGTTAATCTTGGTCTGATTCTGTCTCTTTTACCTTGCATTTTCCCCTCCAGGATTACTTTTAGTAGGCTTTTGTGTCTTTTAACATGGCCCAAAAATCGTATTTGCCTTGTTTGAATTGTGTTTAGTAGTTCTCTTTTCATTTTTAGTTGTTTTAAAGCTTCGTCGTTTGTTTTCTTTTCCTTCCATCCAATTCTAACTATTCTTCTATATATCCACATTTCAAAGGCTTCAATTCTCTATTTTGTTTTCTTGTCCAATGTCTATGTTTCTGCACCATATAGGAATATTGAGAAGATGTAACATTTTGTTAATCTTTGTCATTACTTTCCCTTACTCAGTGAGACAGGAACCAGTTCCATTTACAATTGGATCGACTGGAGTACGTAATGCTGAGATAGAACCTAGGTTTACTCTGTCGACAGACTGAAGCGTTAGCTACTCAGTTACCTACTCGTTTCCATGAAACCGAAAACAAATGAAGATGTAAACAATGCACAACTAATTATAAAGGGTGTTTATAAAGTCGCCGTGCAATGAAAATATGTTTGAAATTAACGGGAAATTGAGGAGTAAATTTTATTATTTATCTAGACACTACTGGTCTTAGCTAGCTTGTATTGGGTAAATGGGCTGTTCGCACGGTGAATTTGTTTCTACAGCATCTGGTCAAAATGTCCACAATTGTCGTCAAAATATTTGATGACTCACTTCTTAATATTTTCGAAAATTTTTGGGATAATGACCAGTGATATTTGTTGGATCTGGGTGACGATTTCTGCCTTCAGGTTATTACTACCGACAGCATACTTGCCCGTCAAATTCATAATCGCATCGTGAAGGAGGACTTGTGAATGAAAATTTCAGCACAAATTGCAGAATCACATCTTCAGTATATTTGACACCATTACGGAAGACACGTTTAACCAAAAATACCATGTTTTCAATGTTTAACATCATTTTAAAAGATCGGCAACTTTATTTATCATTCCTTGTTTTTAATCTTAGACTAGGTTGTGTTATCGTGTCTCGGACCCAGTGTCCAACACGCCACACTGTTCACACACACACACACACACACACACACGCACGCACGCACGCACGCACGCACACACGCACACACTAGGGTTGCCAGATTTAAAAAAAAAAAAAAGGAGTACTTTTACGCTGAATTTTTTCTTCTTCAATTTTAATTACATATTTACGAACAAATGATTTTGTATATTGTTACCGGTAGTGACAATGAATTCGCCTTTATATTCAAACAAATTTATGAAAAATTATATACAGAAACTAGAAATAAAACAATGCTCATATTCTGCAAAGACAATTTTCTTATTTAAATTAAAACAAACTCTCACCTAGTGTTTCTAGAGGCATTTTAATTGTATTTGCTTGAGGATTTGCCAGCTTTCAATAATCTTGCATCAGTTTTGACAAATTAAAAAAAAACTCAGCACATGAATTGTCAAAATTAACCATGACTCTGAGCTCTGCTTCAATCAGTTCTTGGCTACACCTGTTTCTTGTGTCATTCCATTTGTTTTTCATTAAGGAGAATATCCTCTCAACAAAGGCATTTGATCCTGGTATGCTAAATAAAAATCCAACAATCTTTGAAATGTTTAGCACTTTATGTTCTGGCACAACAGAAAAAAAATATAACCAGTTTGTGATATCACTGTTATCTTTGTTAATACTTTCACATAGAACACTCTGAAAGTCACAGAACTCTTCATACATGGCATCAACACATATGTGATCTTTCAATTTCAGAATACACACTGCAGTTTCCAAATCTTCAAAATGAATTTCTTTATCCAAAGCAAAAGCTGCCAATGATGAATAGGGATTATTGGCAGTCACATCAAACCTTTTGTCAAGATACTGAAGCATATCATTGTAAAATTTGTTAAAATCACTTGATATTTTTTTTTTGCAGTGTTACAGACAAATCATTAATAAGTTTATTTGCATTGCTGCCATAAAAACTGTCTTTTATTCTCTGTTTAAGCTTTTCGTTCAAAATGTACATTTGTTTGAATGTCCCCAAGACACTCAATTCACAACTTTCTAGTGTTTTGTTAACAGCATCCAGCAAGTTTCCAACATTGTTTACAAAGTGAAAATAAATCTCTGGCAAAATGGCTTGCTCAGGGTCATCAATAAGAAAAACAGATTTCAATAATGTTGGGCAGTCATCAATACTCTGGAAGTAACTTTTGATTGCACCCCAATTTAGGAGAAGCCTATTTACAGCTGGAGTCAAAGACAGCCACCTCGTTGGAACATGTCTCAATAATTCAGACCATTCTAATTCCACACAATTAAAAAATGATTTCAGTTCCTCTTTTCTTTTTTGCTGAAACTGAGAAATGATTGTAAATTTTGAGGACTATGCTCTCTACATCAGTATCCAATTTGTCTGTAGCATACTTGATTGCATTGTGAAGTGTGTGATTTGTACAATTGGCCTTCAATATATTTTCAGTCTTTTTCAAAAGTAATTGAAATACAGAATGTCTAATTCCAAAATTGACACTTGCATTGTCTGCACTATATGATGAAATGTGATTTATATCAAGATTATGTCTTTCTAAACTCTGCAGCACTAGCTGACTAACTCCACAAGCAGTTTCATCAGCGTTTTCAATAAAATCCAGAAGTTTATTCTGCACTCCTTTCACTGAGTCAAAGTAGCGAAGGCAAACTGGAAACATCTTCCTGTTTCCCTTATTCGAGGCATCTGTTGCCAATGAAAAAAATCTCACACCTTGTCCGAACACTTTAAAATATCTAAAAAATCATTGACACTTCTGGGTGCTAAAACATTCTTGACAAACATTTCAGCTTTAGTGCGCCCACATGATACTTTTGAAGCAGTCACATAATCTTTAAAAATGTGTGTCACAAGCTTATTTCCGCAGTCCAAGCTAGAATAACTTTGATTATGTTTGACTGCATGATAAACCAAAGCCAGTTCACTCGCGACAACATTATCGTGTTCTGATGTATTGTTTACATTTACAAAATAATGTGAAAGTTTGTTTACACTAACATCATCAGATTTTTCTTTTAGTTTATGCGTTTTAGATTCTGAATGTTGTTTTAAGTCACTTTGTCCACCATGAGAAATACTAAAATCTTTTCTGCATAACACACAGAAAGCTCGATGTTCGTTAGGTCCTGGTTTAACCCATGAAAACGATTTTTCCCACACTTTACGGTAACTTTGATTGTGTTGTAGTTGTAATTTTAATTTCTTCTTTGGAGGAGACTTTCCTTAAATCCATATCACTCATTATAAAATAATGTTAACAAACTTTAAAATAAACTTACTAATAATATGTAGATGCGAGGATTGAATTGGATGGAGCGGTGAAACTGTGTTTACACATCGACGATCGGAAATAAATTGATTCTTGTCGTGGGCTAGGACGGAAATTAAATCGCTTCATTATTTTAGCGCGGAACTACAATTTGCGCACTTAAAAGTATGACCCAGAAACAATTATACAAAACAAACCGCCGAATGGTTTAATTAATATTATTTACTACGAATTTATATATTATTTAATCGATATAAAAAAATATTTACATGAGCGTTAAAATACGGTGTTTTAGCGACTCCGGGCAAAGCTAAAAAGGAGTCATCGAATTACTTGAAAAAAACGGAGAAATCCGTAAAAAACGGTGTATCTGGCAACCCTAGCACACACGCATACATGCGCGCACGCACGCATGCACGCACATACTCTGAATGATGACAGATACATTTTTTGACGGGTTTCTAGAGTAAATAATAGAACAAGAAGCAGAGGTGGCGCGCAAATCAGACATCAAACCATGACATTCATTTATTAAAATATTAAATTAATTTATCATCAAAATGGAAAAGAAAGAAAGAAAGAGAGAAAGATCATTTCATGTATATTTCAGTCACATCTTTAAAAAAAAAGTAAAGTGCCCCGTCACACCAAATGACGTATATGGAATATAGTGTTAGTGGCCATACTTTTTATAGACCTTTGGCACATTATTTTTTGAGCAATGTGGTAGGTATGACGCCCATGCTGCTTTACTTTCCATGAAAAAGATCCAATTACTATTTAAGGCTGGGTGAACTTGTAAGCTGTCGGTCAGGATCGAATCCGACGGCTTGTCCTTTGTAGTCCAGTTCACTAACAACTGAGCTATCGCGGCTCACATCTTGATAATTGCTTTTTCTATTTGTTCATTAATGTTCAACTAAAATATCATTTCAAATCGAGGTAAATATTTTATTTATTTAGTTATCATTTATTTATTTATTTAGATATAATTTATTTAGTTACGATTTATGTAGTTACGATTTATTTAGTTATCATTTACTTACTTAGTTATCATTTATTTATTTATTTAGATATAATTTATTTAGTTACGATTTATGTAGTTACGATTTATTTAGTTATCAATTATTTATTTAGTTATCATTTATTTATTTAGTTATCATTTATTTATTTAGTTATCATTTATTTATTTAGTTATCATTTATTTATTTAGATATTTATTTATCTGTCAACGAAAAGAGGATCGCTGCAATATCTGAAGTGTGAAGTATGTTAACATAGAAGACCTAGTATAGCAGTATCTTTAGGACGGATAAGATCCACAATCTTCCGAGAAACCTGGGAAATTAAGCAAAACATTGTATCCTGTCACTTCACCTTTGTGTATACAAAGACCAACAACTTGCATTAGCTCCGTGCCATTAGATCGACATACACGTCGAGATTTATTTCATTTTTTTGGAAGACCAACGTGGAGATGGCATGTTTATATTTCAAAATCCTCAAAACGAAAGACATCTCCATACTGAGAACCTTCAGTCGACACATTTGCAAAAAATAAAAAAAATTAAAAAAAATAAAAGAATGTTTACCCAACTCGCTAGTTTTGTGAAGATTGTTAATAACAACCAGGGACATCACGACAATCATCAACACTCAAATTATATTGCCTAATAATTGTAATACTTCACTCACCTACGGCGTTATATGTTACTGGACATTCATTACATTTACAATGAAACCATTGCAAGCTGTGTAGCACACACAACATACCTGAACCATTGTCAATTATGTAACACATACAGCTTAACGCTCGTCAGCTGCACTGCTCATACAATGCAACCCAACTCTCGCCGGCTATGCAGCACATACAAGAAAAAGACCCTCGCAAAGAAAAACAAAATAACACACATTCGTATGCTACGCATATTATACAAGGCAAGCCAAATCTATTAGCTCTACAGTAAAACACTCGCTAGCTACTGTACACAGAACATAAAAAACAACCTAACCCTCACTAGCTACTGTACACAGCACATACACAACAACATAACCATCGTTAGCTACTGTACACAACTCATACAGAACAACTTAACCCTCGCTAGCTACTGTACACAACTCATACAAAACAACTTAACCCTCGCTAGCTACTGTACACAACTCATACGAACCAACTTAACCCTCGCTAGCTACTGTACACAACTCATACAAGACAACTTAACCCTCGCTAGCTACTGTACACAACTCATACAAAACAACTTAACCCTCGCTAGCTACTGTACACAACTCATACAAAATAACTTAACACTCGCTAGCTACTGTACACAACTCATACACAACATCTTAACCCTCGCTAGCTACTGTACACAACTCATACAAAACATCTTAACCCTCGCTAGCTACTGTACACAACTCATACAAAACATCTTAACCCTCGCTAGCTATTGTACACAACTCATACAAAACATCTTAACCCTCGTTAGCTACTGTGCACAACTCATACAAAACATCTTAACCCTCACTAGCTACTGTACACAACTCATACAAAACATCTTAACCCTCGCTAGCTACTGTACACAACTCATACAAAACATCTTAACCCTCGCTAGCTATTGTACACAACTCATACAAAACATCTTAAGCCTCGTTAGCTACTGTACACAACTCATACAAAACATCTTAACCCTCGCTAGCTACTGTACACAACACATACAAAACATCTTAACCCTCGCTAGCTACTGTACACCACACATACAAAACAACTTAACCCTCACCAGCTACTGTACACAACACATACAAAACAACTTAACCCTCACCAGCTATTGTACACAACTCATACAAAACAACTTAACCCTCGCTAGCTACTGTACCCAACTCATACAAAACAACTTAACCCTCGCTAGCTACTGTACACAACAAATACAAAACAACTTAACCCTCACCAGCTACTGTACACAACTCATACAAAACAACTTAACCCTCGCTAGCTACTGTACACAACAAATACAAAACATCTTAACCCTCGCTAGCTACTGTACACAACTCATACAAAACATCTTAACCCTCGCTAGCTACTGTACACAACTCATACAAAACATTCTAACCCTCGCTAGCTCCTGTACACAACAAATACAAAACATCATAACCCTCACCAGCTACTGTACACAACTCATACAAAACAACTTAACCCTCACCAGCTACTGTACACAACACATACAAAACAACTTAACCCTCGCTAGCTACTGTACACAACACATACACAACAACTTAACCCTCACTAGCTACTGTACACAACACATACAAAACAACTTAACCCCCGCTAGCTACTGTACACAACACATACACAACAACTTAACCCTCACTAGCTACTGTACACAACACATACACAACAACTTAACCCTCGCTAGCTACTGTACACAACTCATACAAAACAACTTAACCCTCGCTAGCTATGAAACATTAATTTAGCCCTCGTCAACCATGAAGCACATACATGAAGCCTTCGTCAGAAATATATCATATACAAGACAGTCAATATTCCACCAATTAAAAAAAAAAAAAAAACTCACAATAATAGCAAGGAAAAAAAACACGTTTCAAAATAAGTAAAGAAAAATATCTGAACCGAATAATTGTTCCAATTTCAGTATTTGAGAATCAAATTGGATCCACATGCAAAAGAAAACAACACCAAATATCTAAAAGATGAAAGTATACTATTTGAACTGTATGCATGATTTGTTCAAGATGACGAATGCTTGTTTAGGGATAGTAAAGAGAGTAATCGTTACCTTATTGTTATTATTATGGGAGGCCCTGGATTCACTGCAAACGAATTACAATCCATAATGGCTCAAACGCCCGTGCCAGTGGAATCATCCGAATTACTATCTACATCTCCCAAACAAAGAAAGGTAGCTGTAGACCCCATCATAGAAGTCTCAGCATAAGCCACAAGACATAAGGCGAAACCGCACAGAAAGTGAACACAGCCAACAGTTCCTTGTCATATGATATCATCATTCATCGTAAACAATCGGAATATAGAAACACGATCAAAACGGATGAAACACAGCTCGTTACCTTATGTAAACACCTTATATAAACACCTAGGAGTTTAATTATTAAATTTGGTCTATTATTTATTTTCTCATAGAAAATAATCCCTCCGCCCTAAATGTATTATAACAGGTTGCAACCACTTGGTATTCCCCCGCAGGTATAGGTTTAACGCAATCTTGACTGGAAGTTGTTAATATGGACGAAGCTCTATATTAATTTGTCAAACGTGCCAGATAGCAGAGACAGCATGGCACAGAAAAAGCTCAGGTTTAGAGAAATGAAAACGCAATTTAATATTTCATTAAATTTTGAGCTAAATTTTTACTCTATGGGTTATGGTTTCTGTAAACTTTTCTGAATTTTGTCAACATTATCAACAGAAACCTTTAAATTTTTTTTTCCCAGGCTTCATTTAACATTTCAAGTGTTGTACTCGGTTGAGCTACTCTTTTCAATTTTATGTGAATGGTTTTTTTTATTAATCTTCCTAACGTGTTCCTTTTTGTTTTGTTTCCCTACTGTTTTATGTTTGTACCTTTCAAACATGTTTTTCCCCTACCGTTTTATTTTTGTAACGTGTTAATTTGTTTCTATTGCTTTATATTGCTAACGTGTTTGTCTGTCTTTTTTTTTGTTCCTACTGTGTTATCTTTAAATCAGAATAGCAAATTAAGGTTTCAAAGGTCTTGAAAAAAGAAAAAAAAATGGCGATCAAAGATAATCAGCACGAAAACAACAACTGATAATGTTCAACTCAAACGTATTACACACCCTCACTTATAGGTGTGAAAGCTGGAAAACAACAGAGGAGATTGACACAAATCTCAATACATTTGAAGACGAATGCTTAAGAAATATACTTTGCATTAAATGAAATTAAAAAAAAAAAGTAAAGAGTCCCGTCACGCCAAGTGGCGTGTAGAGAATATGGTGTTAATGATCACAATTTTTACAGACCTTCGGCCTATGATTTTTGGGGTAATGTGGTCGGTATCACGCCCGTGCCACTTTACTTTCCCAGAAAAAAATCCGGTACCCATTAAAAGGCTGGCTGAACCCGGAAGCCGTCGGTTGGGATCGAACCCAAAATCATTTGTCTCGTCTACTATTAAGAAAAGAAGAAGGACATATGTCGGTGTTTTTTTTTTAGAAGATACGCCCATAGAATTACTAAACAGGCTCTCAAATAGTAACCATCACGGTTAGAAGAAAAGAGGACGACCTCGAGAAAGGCTGAAAAGAACTTTAACAAAAGAGGCAAGGTTGGCAGGGATAGACTCACTCTCTAATTGAACATCTCGCCCGTAATAGCGACAATTGGCGGGTAAACTCTACGACCCTGTGTGCGTCAAACGCCACAAGAAAGATCAAGAATCAGGAAACAAAGAATTATCTTTCAAAACGTGTTTTTTTTTAAAAAACTGCTTTTCTTTCTAACAAGATTTTCCTTTTTCCATTATTTATTTTTCTTTGAAAGTATTTGCTAATAGAAGTGAGAAAGAGAGTTCAGCGGTGCTTTGTTGAGCCAATTTTGACCTATGGAAGTGAATCATGGACAATATCCAAACAAATGAAAGGATATTTAGAGGCCATAGAAATGGAATTTCTCAGAAAAATGTTGAAAGTTCTCTGGACAATTGAGAGCACCCTAATTGAGGCCAACACAAAATGGAAGCTCCTAAGAAACATACAAAAGAAACAATCAACATTTTTCTGGCACATCATGAGAAGATTAAAGTTGGAATACTTGGTTACAACTGGCAAAATACAGGGAAAGAAAGATCGTGGACGACAAAGTGAGAAGATACTAGATAGTTTGGTGTCATGGTATGGAAAACAGTCAACAACAGAATTCATACGATGCACTGTGGATAGTAAATTGTGGAAGGACATGATCGCTTACGCCAACAAGTATGACACATGATGATGATTTTTCACTGTTTCTGCCAGAGGGGAAACAAATCAGCCACAATTATTGAAACTATTTTATTCGTCTAATGCATGCTTCGATTTTTGTAATACTCGGAGAAATGTAGGGGCAATTCCACTTAATGATTTTTATCGAACCTCAATTAATTTATTTGTTTTGGCAACTGACAAAGTTCAGCTAACATTCATTGCGAACATAGCACATGATAATATTAGACTAACAACTACACAGGAAAGCTAAAAGGTGGATAGATAGAATAAGAGATTTACTAAATAAATTAAGAAGACAACAGCTCTATCTATATAATCAGTAATATCCAGATTTTCCATATTCCCTATACGCCACTTGGCGTGACGGGGGCACTTTACTTTTACACGTTGATTCTAATGAGTTTCTCAACTATATCGAGATAGACGTTTGTGAATCACACAAGAGATCGGAGTAAAAATGTCCAAGTAAAATGATGAATATCTTATAAACAAGATTATATTGATTGAAATGCTGTGTGACAATCTTTACGTACATTTTTTTAAATTTATAAATGACCAATTAATAGAGACGGTTCGTCTTTCTGTGTGATATGTTGTCCATTGAACACTAGATGCTGAATAAGAACAAAAATATTATATAACAATGGAAGTTTGAAATTAATTATTATTATGTAGATCTTGCTCTGGTATTTAAAAGAAGGGGGTTCCTGGACAATCAGACAATAGACAAAAACAATTTTTTTTAAAATACAGGGTTTTACATTGAACGTTAAAAATATCACAAAGAGTTAAATTAAAGCGTGAAGAGACGTCATATTAAAGGTCAAGGTAAAAAGAAGAGCTTATAAACACCATTAGGATGAAACAATCATACTTTTTGGCCATGTGATAAGTTGAAAACTGCTGAACCATGAGTGAAGTGACAAAAATATCCACAGGTGAAATAGTAAAGAGAAACAGATAGAAATATAGCAGTTAGCTTGAGTGAATCGTAATAATAACATAACAGAATTGATTAATAACTTTAGAGACAGAAAGTTGTGAAGAAATATGATCATTTTACCCCATCCGGCATTGAACTTGTTGCTTACACTATTTGAAAGCTATAAAAACATATAATTGAATAACACTCACAAATAAAAAAAAAGAGTAACCAATATTTAATTGGATACGAATATTTACACATCATTATAAGATTATCAACCAAACTGACATAAACAGTAATAATGGACATAGAGTTGCAATTAGAAGAGACGAAAAGGGTAACCCTAGTTTAGTTTCCCACTTAAGAAAAGACAATCTGCTGCCTTGCAGGAAGATTGGGGACAATCAAAGGCTAAGGAAAGCAAACCTGAATAAAATACTGGCTGAAATCGGATGCACTAGGCCACTGGCGCAGAACACAGTACAACGTTTTAACAGGTATTCAATCAGAATGGATCTAACAGACTCTAATTATGAAACTATATGGGGCAATCGAATCGCTTAAACAGACAGCGAACTTCATAAGAGAGTCTGGACTTCCGTTCCCAAACATGGTGGAATGAGGTCACGTTCGCTAGACCGCTTCAGAAGTTGCATTAGGGAACTGATTAGTTTCGGCTCTACGGTGTAATTTTCTGCGTCTGAGCTAATCAACTAATCCAGTTAGCAAAGTTCGCCAATGATAACAGGTTATACTCACCTTATTGTTCTTCATTGTCAAGTCAAAATTTGTGAATGCGACCTTCCCCTGCCTAGCGATATATGCGAATAATTACGTCAACACATCGTGATGTTCCAAAACCGTCGATGTAATTGTATGATGCCAAGTTCTTGCATTGTACAACCCTTTGCTAAGCTCTGCTCAGTCTAGTCAGTAGCAGTTTTCACTTTAGAAATTGTGCATCAGCTTTTCGTGTGCTGTTGGCTGCTTTTACTATAGTAACTGGGATATTGTGAGTGCAGCCATAGTTGTGTGAGCTACGTCATCAAGTTAGTTGCATAGCCCTAGGGCAGTCATACTCTAATCAATGAAAGACGGGGTTTCGAAAATAACTTATCAGCATCGGTGAGACTCCCGGAAGTTCGTGATAGTTAGGAAGGTCTTATAATCTGTTGTTTGATGTGTGATGGTGATGGTCTAATCACCAACTAATTACTACATCAAACTTGGGCAGATGGTGCTCGTAAACCTGGGAGGGCCGACCATCTAAGGGCAGAATTTCCCTACAGAAAAGACAATCTGCTGCCTTGCAGGAAGATTAGGACAATCAAAGGCTAAGGAAAGCAAACATAATAAAATGCTGGCTGAAATCGGATGCACTGGGCCACTGGCGCAGAACACAGTGCAACGTTTGAACAAGTAATCAATCAGACTGGATCTAACAGACTCTAATTATGATAGAAACTATCACTGACCGGAAAGGCTTCAAGAAACAGCTGAATATAATACACTGGAGTGTGGAGGGCATATACCACAAAAAGCAAGCTCTGACAATCAGACTAGCAGAGGAGGAGATAGACGTTGCCTGCATCCAGGAAACTCATCTTAATCCTCAGCACAGATTTATGATCAGGGGCTATCTAACATTTAGACAAGACAGGGAAGGTCACAATGGTGTAATTCTTATACTTATTAAAAATTCCATTCCATCAAAACTGACAGATGTAGTCACAAACGGAGAGGCAGAGATCATTGATACAGACCTATACATTAACTCCACTAGTATAAGGATATTTAATATATACTGTCCAAATGACAAATTACTGAAGCTGGAGTAATGGAAATAACACCATCAAAGTGTCTGGTAGTAGGAGACTTTAACAGCCACTCTGAAAGATGGGGATATAAGGAGTCCAATGTTCGAGGTGAAGAAGTGGAAGAATGGGAAATGGTAAAGATGGAATCTCCAACGAAATGCTCCTAAATCTGGGACAGAAAGCCAAGAGCCAGCTTCTAAGGATAATAAATGCTAGCTGGAAGAGAGGTCATGTGCCGGCAATCTGGAAAGAAGCTAAAATGGTGCCCATCCTCAAGCGTGGAAAAACCCACTAGACCAAAGTAGCTATAGACCAATTAGCCTACTGAGCTGCCTGAGTAAACTCATGGAAAGGCTGGTTAGTTAACAGAAGATTTATGTGGCATTTGGAGACAAAACAACAAATCGTACCACAACAAAGTGGATTCCGTCAGCACAGATCAACTGAAGACCAGGTCACCTACATTGCACAAGAAATAGAGGATGCTCTACAAGAAAAGAAACCCACACTGGCAGTGTGGGTCGACATGGAGAAGGCTTTTCATAGGGTATGGCGAGAGGGTTTAAAGAACAAGCTTTTTAGACTTGGCATCCAGGGTCGTTTATTCAATTGGGTCTCTCAATACCTTCAGGATAGAACGGCCAGAGTACAACTACAGGGTGAACTAAGTAAGAAGGTCTCTATCGAACAAGGTGTCCCACAAGGCGGAGTCTTGTCCCCAACACTCTTTTTAATTTTCATAAATGACGTCATAATGGACATTCCACCCAGAAAAAGATTAAGCAATATACGCAGATGATCTGGCGTTATGGGCTCGCGAGGAAAGTATGTCGGTGGCTGGACCCAGGATGCAAGATGTCCTAGGTGAACTTGAAAAATGGACAAACACCTGGTTCTTACCAATCAACGAAAAAAAAACAACATATACAATTTTCAAGCTATCAAGAAACACACTCTCTGCAAAATTGAAGGAAAAAAAAAGACCATACACTACCTATTGACTAAAACCCATCATATCATGGCGTCACCATGAATCGCAGAATGACTTGGAAAAATCAGATAGAGAAGCAAGGAAAAAAGCCAGAAAATGAACAAATATTATGAAGAAATTGGCAGGAACGGACTGGGGAGAAGACAGCAATATTTTGAAAAGACTATACGTAGGAAGAGTCAGACCAGTTCTAGAGTATTGAGTCACAGCCTGGGCTATGGCTTCCAAATCACACCTTAGCAAAATTAACAGAACACAGAACCAAGCTGCCCGTATCATCACTGGTGTTATGAAATCTACACCTATCAAGACTCTAGAAACAGTAACAGGTTTACAACCCTTAGATGACAGACGGGTCACTAAAGTATTGCAACAAGCGGAGAAATATAGAAGGCTCTTTAGCCATCCGATGCACCACAGAATAACTGGTTCCGGAATTGTACGACTAAAGAGGAGCAACTTCACTGCAATTGCCAATGAACTAACTACTGGAGACCCAGTGCTTTCCCAAACAGTATCGAAACCCTTGGGCCCATCTGATATGTCTCCTCATGGAAAACATACAATACGAGAACTTAAGGAAAATATAATAGGAATCATGAAAAAAGGCACCCAATCAGACTCTGAAAGAAAACACGTAGCAGAAAAACACATACACGATACCTACCCACATATACACAGATGGCTCTGCTGCAAATGCCACCAGAAGTAGCGGGGGAGGTGTGTTCTTTACGTTGAATAATCAGGACGAGATCACCAACTCAATAGCTACTGGAAAATTCTCAAACAACTTTAAAGCAGAAACTGAGGCCATCAGAGATGCTGCAACACTGGCTACTCAACACAAAAATAACATGCACAATAAATTGGTGATTCTGACTGATGCACTGTCAGTATTATCAGCTCTAAAAAGCCCCAAAACAATGAACTAGATGACTTGAGAACAACCCTGGACTAACAATGCAATAACTTCCAGAGAGTAGTTATTCAGTGGATACCATCACACTGTAATATACGCGGAACTAACGTGCAGACAAATTAGCTAAAGAGGGAGGGAGATTATCACAAGAGAACCATCCGCTCAGTTATGATGAAGCCAAATCCATCCTCAAAGGTCAGTTCCATGAAAAATGGAAACGAGAACTCCCAAAGCATAACGAAAGTGACGGATACCACCAACAATCAAGGAGGAATCAAGTCATCATACTTCGTCTACGCACTGACCACAATAGAATGAGAAATCGCATGTTCACCAAATTCAAAATAGGTACAACCAGCCTATGCCACAATACACTGGACAATATGACTACAAAACATGTTCTACAGGATTGCCCCAGTACACAGACCTGAGAAGAGCAAAGTGGTCCACACCCACCTCCCTGGAAGAGAAATTATATGGGCCAATCGATTCGCTTAAACAGACAGCTGACTTCATGAGAGAGTCTGTAATCCTACTCTGATTGAGTCTTGATCGCAGAGAGAGAGAGAGAGAGAGAGAGAGAGAGAGATAGAGAGAGAGTTTAGGTTAGTCAACAGATCATCCTCATTGCATTTCGAACAAGTCCATAAGTGCTCAGATCTCTTCTGTGGAATCCTTTTTTTTCAATGTTTCGGCTAACGACATCGATGATGCGTGGTTGTGGTTGATAAGTCTTCATTGTATTCCTGAGTAGAGCTCTCGTCTGGCATCACCCACCTTGACATGATAGTGAAACCTGTTCGGGATGCGGATTCAGTGTCACTTTTTAGTAGTTTTTTCGTGCTGCGTCAATGAGGACATTCATAATGTCTGTGCGGTCCATTACCCTTCCGCACTCAACATCAGCCCAACTGGCAAGTCTGTCAGCTCATGCATTGCGTCTTACACCCTTGTGCCCTGTCACGAAAATGAAACAGACACTTGTTAGAATAGACCTTTCCAGAGACTTAAACCACTGCCGTCGAGCACAGCCAGTTGCGATCTTTCTGAGCATAGTTACTGAGTCACTGAGGAAATACACGCCTATAAGGCTTCTGTGTCAAGCCATAATAATGCTTTTGCAACAGCCATAATTTTCCTGGTAAAATAACTTGTAGTTAATGCGAAAGCACACTGTCTTCCTTTATAGTTCTGCCTCCAAAATGAGCTGTGAGAGCCCACGAGCTCTTTACGTGCCGAATGACAGACCCATCTGTGTAAATGACTGCTTCACTATCAGAAGTGTTCTCGAAAATTAAGGCCTGCACTTCTTCAGCGACCAGTGGGTTTTGTTGTCTACATCCTCTGCCTAGTGTCATGACGACCACAAATGACGTAATACGCTCTGACGGCACTCGAGCCCATTTTTCCCCGGGCGCAATGTCCTTGACCGAACACACCAGCGGATAGCCTGATCCATTCATATTTTTTTCACCTGTTAACATCCTGCCTTATATACCCATACATTCACAGTTTAGCGAATGATGTGGGTTTGCACTGATTCGACGGTAGGCACGTGCACGGCAAAGTCTTAAATTGTCTGAACTTTGTGTCAACTCTGGTGTAGACTAAAAGAAAATTTAACACACCAAAGGAACGTTAAAATAGAAAGAGAAAACTTTAAAAATACTGTAAATATCAGTCATCATTACATTAAGTGACGTTACCCTAATCAAATAAAAAATAAAAGGAATATGGACATTTTTTTTTTCAAGGATCGACCGCACATTTTATCGTTGATATTGCTGGTATCATGACAGGCTCTCTACTTTATCAGAGAAAACAAAATCTCATGTATCGAATATGGGTGAATACCGGAGCAATGTTATTCCAACAAGAAATTCGCCACATCAGGGAACTGAAATATCAGCAACCTCTCACCCACCGCGGCTGATCAGTTAACACAATGGAGAGAACAAATCGCAGTATGGTTTTCGTTGTATTAGGATATCAATTATGCATATAGGAGATAAGGTATAGTTGCTTGGAACCCACAGTTTAGATAAAGACTAGAATATTTAATTAGAAGAAGGAGTAAATCTAAAAGAAAAAAAAAAGGAATGCATTAATTAAAACAAAAAGAGAAGTACATCGAAAGGTGATATATGAATTGTGTACTTCTAAAATATCACGACAAGAAAATTCATCAAGAATATTCGGAAGAAAAGATAAATTTATGTTTTTGTGAACTAGACTACTAATGAACAAGAGGTCGATGGAACCATATGTTCACACAACCTTAATTGAGTCCTGGGTTTTTTCCTAGTGAGGTAAGGCGGCTTGACGTAATATTGACCATATCACTTGAACCATATCACCGGCCACTGAATAATATGGGCACTAACATCACATTCCTCATGCACGAGAAACAAGATTAACATTTCTTCGAAAGAAGAGAATAGAAGAATAATATTTATGACATTCGTTAGCATCTGAAACATTGATATCTTTGTATCTGAAACATTGATATCTTTGTATCTGAAACATTGATATCTTTGTATCTGAAACATTGATATCTTTGTATTTGAAACATTGATATCTTTGTATTTGAAACATTGATATCTTTGTATCTGAAATATTGATACCTTTGTATCTGAAACATTAATATTTTTGTATCTGAAACATTGATACCTTTGTATCTGAAACACTGATATCTTTGTATTTGAAACATTGATACCTTTGTATTTGAAACATTGATATCTTTGTATTTTAAACATTGATATCTTTGTATTTTAAACATTGATATCTTTGTATTTGAAACATTGTTATCTTTGTATTTTAAACATTGATATCTTTGTATTTTAAACATTGATATCTTTGTATTTTAAACATTGATACCTTTGTATTTTAAACATTGATATCTTTGTATTTTAAACATTGATATCTTTGTATTTGAAACATTAATATCTTTGTCATTTAAACATTGATATCTTTGTATTTGAAACATTGATACCTTTGTATTTGAAACATTGATATCATTGTATCTGAAACATTGATATCATTGTATTTGAAACATTGATATCTTTGTATTTGAAACATTGATATCTTTGTATTTTAAACATTGATATCTTTGTATTTGAAACATTGATATCTTTGTATTTGAAACATTGATACCTTTGTATTTGAAACATTGATATCATTGTATCTGAAACATTGATATCTTTGTATTTGAAACATTGATATCTTTGTATTTGAAACATTTATATCTTTGTATTTGAAACATTGATATCTTTGTATCTGAAACATTGATATCTTTGTATTTGAAACATTGATATCTTTGTATTTGAAACATTGATATCTTTGTATTTGAAACATTGATATCTTTGTATTTGAAACATTGATATCTTTGTATCTGAAACATTGATATCTTTGTATTGGAAACATTGATATCATTGTATTTGAAACATTGATTTCTTTGTATTTGAAACACTGATATCTTTGTATCTGAAACATTGATATCTTTGTATTTAAAACATTGATATCTTTGTATTTGAAACATTGATATTTCTGTATCTGAAACATTGATATCTTTGTATCTGAAATATTGATATCTTTGTATCTGAAACATTTATATTTTTGTATTTGTAACATTGATATCTTTGTATCTGAAATTTTGATATCTTTGTATCTGAAACTTTGATATTTTTGTATCTGAAAAATTGATATTTTGATATTTGTAACATTGATATTTTTGTATCTGAAATATTGATATATTTGTATCTGATACATTGATATTTTTGTATCTGAAACATCGATATCTTTGTATCTGAAATATTGATATCTTTGTATTTGAAACATTGATATCTTTGTATTTGAAACATTGATATCTTTGTATCTGAAATATTGATATCTTTGTATCTGAAACATTGATATATTTGTATCTGAAATATTGATATTTTTGTATCTGAAACATTGATCTATTTGTATCGGAAAGATTGATATCTTTGTATCTGAAACATTGATCTCTTTTTATCTGAAATATTGATATCTTTGCCTGTATCTGAAACATTGATATCTTTGTATCTGAAACATTGATATCTTTGTATCTGAAATATTGATATCTTTGCCTGTATCTGAAATATTGATATCTTTGCCTGTAGCTGAAACATTGATATCTTTGTATCTGAAACATTGATATCTTTGTCTGCATCTGAAACATTGATATCTTTGTCTGTATCTGAGACATTGATGTCTTTATCTGTATCTGAAACATGGATATCTTTGTCTACATATGAAACATGGATATATTTGTCTGTATCTGAAACATGGATCTCTGTATCTAAAACATTGATATCTTTGTCTGTATCTGAAACATGGGTATCTTTGTCTGCATCTGAAACATTGATATATTTGTCTGTAACTGAAACATGGATATCTTTATCTGTATCTGAAATATTGATATCTTTGTCGTTATATGAAACAGTGATATCTTTGTCTGTATATGAAACATGGATATATTTGTCTGTATCTGAAACATAGATCTCTGTATCTGAAACATGTATATCTTTGTCTGTATCTGAAACATTGATATCTTTGTCTGTATCTGAAACATTGATATCTTTGTCTGTATCTGAAACATTGATATCTTTGTCTGTATCTGAAACATGGATATCTTTGTCTTTATCTGAAACATGGATATCTTTATCTGTTTCTGAAACATGGATATCTTTATCTGTATCTGAAACATTGATATCTTTGTCTGTATCTGAAACATGGATATCTTTGTCTGTATATGAAACATGGATGTATTTGTCTGTATCTGAAACATGGATCTCTGTATCTGAAACATTGATATCTTTGTCTGTATCTGAAACATGGATATCTTTGTCTTTATCTGAAACATGGATATCTTTATCTGTTTCTGAAACATGGATATCTTTATCTGTATCTGAAACATTGATATCTTTGTCTGTATCTGAAACATGGATATCTTTTTCTGTATCTGAAACATGGATCTATGTATCTGAAACATTTATATCTTTGTATCTGAAACATGGATATATTTGTTTGTATCTGAAACATGGATCTCTGTTTCTGAAACATTGATATCTTTGTCTGTATACGAAACATGGATATATTTGTCTGTATCTGAAACATGGATCTCTGTATCTGAAACACTGATATCTTTGTCTGTATATGAAACATGGATATCTTTGTCTGTATCTGAAACATTGATATCTTTGTCTGTATCTGAAACATAGATATCTTTGTCTGTATATGAAATATGGATATCTTTGTCTGTATATGAAACATTGATATCTTTGTCTGTATCTGAAACATTGATATCTTTGTCTGTATCTGAAACAGTGACATCTTTGTCTGTATATGAAACATTGATATATTTGTCTGTATTTGAAACATTGATATCTTTGTCTGTATCTGAAACATTGATATCTTTGTCTGTATCTGAAACAGTGATATCTTTGTCTGTATCTGAAACATTGATATCTTTGTCTGTATCTGAAACATTGATATCTTTGTCTGTATCTGAAACATTGATATCTTTGTCTGTATCTGAAACATTGATATCTTTGTCTGTATCTGAAACATGGATATCTTTGTCTTTATCTGAAACATGGATATCTTTATCTGTTTCTGAAACATGGATATCTTTATCTGTATCTGAAACATTGATATCTTTGTCTGTATCTGAAACATGGATATCTTTGTCTGTATATGAAACATGGATGTATTTGTCTGTATCTGAAACATGGATCTCTGTATCTGAAACATTGATATCTTTGTCTGTATCTGAAACATGGATATCTTTGTCTTTATCTGAAACATGGATATCTTTATCTGTTTCTGAAACATGGATATCTTTATCTGTATCTGAAACATTGATATCTTTGTCTGTATCTGAAACATGGATATCTTTTTCTGTATCTGAAACATTGATATCTTTGTCTGTATCTGAAACATGGATATCTTTATCTGTATCTGAAACATTGATATCTTTGTCTGTATCTGAAACATGGATATCTTTATCTGTATCTGAAACATGGATATCTTTGTCTGTATCTGAAACATGGATATCTTTGTCTGTATCTGAAAGATGGATATCTTTATCTGTATCTGAAACATTGATATTTTTGTCTTTATTTGAAACAGTGATATCTTTGTCTGTATATGAAACATAGATATATTTGTCTGTATCTGAAACATGGATCTATGTATCTGAAACATTTATATCTTTGTATCTGAAACATGGATATATTTGTTTGTATCTGAAACATGGATCTCTGTTTCTGAAACATTGATATCTTTGTCTGTATACGAAACATGGATATATTTGTCTGTATCTGAAACATGGATCTCTGTATCTGAAACACTGATATCTTTGTCTGTATATGAAACATGGATATCTTTGTCTGTATCTGAAACATTGATATCTTTGTCTGTATCTGAAACATAGATATCTTTGTCTGTATATGAAATATGGATATCTTTGTCTGTATATGAAACATTGATATCTTTGTCTGTATCTGAAACATTGATATCTTTGTCTGTATCTGAAACAGTGATATCTTTGTCTGTATATGAAACATTGATATATTTGTC